>JANHAO010016640.1:0-14284 GCA_026873985.1 Saraca asoca
TATGGCCAGATCACAGAAACTGCTCAAAATGGCCAATTATGCAGAATTTTCCAAAATGATTCCAATTGGCACCAAATCATAAACATACACTAACATAGCTGAAAGTAAATTATTTAGGACCTTAAAATGCTAAGTGAGAGGGCAAATAAATGGTTGAATTATTGTGTTATCAATTACTATGGACTTTATGACAAGATTTCCTAAGTTCTCAAAGGGACATGACTTTATATAGGCTATTATTGACAGGTTGACTAAGACAACCCACTTTCTTCCAATAAAGACTACGTACAATATGGAATGGTATGTCAAAATCTTTTTAAATGCGATTGTGTTGTTATATGGAGTGCCTATCTCAATCATCTCGAATAGAGGGACTCAATTTATATCATAATTCTATCAAAATTTTTAGGAACCATTGGGAATGCAACTTAAGTTTATTACAACATTCCACCCTTGGATAGATGGACAGTTTGAGTGGACCATTCAAATTTTTGAAGACATGTTAAGGGCAAGTGACTTCAAATTTTCAAGGAACTAGATGGAATTGCTACCTTTCACAGCGTTTGTGTACAACAACAGTTTCAATATCAGTATTCAGATGTAACTGTTTAAGGCTTTTTATGGAAGGAGGTGCTAGACACTAGTTAGATGGTTTGAAAGAGGTGAGATTGTTATTTTGGGACCATAATTGATTCAAGATGTGTTAGACCAACTTTTGACAACTTAAAGCAGATAGAAAGCTTATGCAAATAAAATGAGATGGCTACTTGAATTCCACGAAGGGTGTTAGCTTAGGTTACCCTAGCTATACATATTCTTGGTGTTGATATTGAAAAACAATTTTAATCAAATCATTCACATTACTATTTGATATTATATTTCATTGCTTATTTTAATTTGTTTTGTAGGTTTCAAAGTATATTTGTGATTCAAGAGATCAACATTAAAATTAGGAATTATTTTATTTTTATAGGATTTCTTATAAATGAATTTCAAAAGAAGTTTGATTTAATAAATATTTTCAAAATGAGGTAGAAACATCACTTGAAGAAAACAAGATTTTATAAAAACTATTTACACATTACAAAATGATTCATCAATTGATTCATGTTTGAAAATCTATACGAATCGATTCATAAACTGATTCATGAAGAACAATTTTGAAAAAAATTTTAAAATCGAAGGTTGGGATTTTTCTTTGAATCAATTCAGTAATTGATTCACCAACTAAAAATTAGTTATTCTATTACATTTTGTTATAACAGTTATAAAATCCCAACTATTCTGTTTCTTCAATAGTTTTACATGATCTTCAAGTGTGAAATTCTTAAAGAAAAGAGCTAAACCAAATCTCTCTACCTTATAATATATCCAGATCAAATTAAATGATTTTTGAATCAAACATCTGTTGAAATTTATCTTAGCTGTTTGAGATTTCTTCTCAAACTTCTAGTACTGTATCTTTTACTTTACCCTATTCTTTTCTTATCTTATCTTTTATTTTCTTTAAGGTTTCTAGCTTGACAGAAATCTTGTATAGGTTAGTAAGGGCCTATTATAATTCTTGTGTTTATTTTTAGGTTTAGAAGAGCCCGGTTAAATTCTTCTAGGTTAGTAAGATTTTTATTTTTTGAACTAGCATTTCAGGAGCCCTTTTTAACCTGATAATTTTGTTAATAAAGTGGTCTTTCGATTGAGGAATGATCCAATGGAGTAGACTTAAATTGTGATTTCAATCCAAGTTAACTCACTTTAAAAACTTGTGTCTTAATCTTTACTTTTTTGCTCTTACATTCATAATCTTACTACAAAATTGTTGATTTTGTAGTTTGCATATTCACCAATTAATACTTTAGTGTGCCTTTTGATTAAAAGAATAAATCACAACTTTTGTTGAGACTAAAAAGAAAATTTTATTGAATACAAAGGAGTATACAAATTTCCCCAAAGGAATAAGGGCATGATCCAATTTCTACAGTTTATTTCTTTTCTAACCTTGGGACCTATCAATTGGTATCAAAGCTTTAGCTCTTAATACTCCTTTTGTTTGATAAGGATATGGATTCAAACTTAACTATTTTCTCTGACTACCTATCTTTAAACAATCCACCTCCTTTTGACTCTGAAAACTTTGATTTTTAGAAGTACAAAATTAAAATCTTTATTAAAGGTTTAGATGTTGATATGCTAGAAATTTTGGAAGTAGGCTATAAATATCCTATGATATTTGTTGATGGAATTTTAGAACCAAAGTCTAAACTGTTATGGACAGATGAAAAGGAAAGAAAACATCTTCTTGCCTCCAAGTTAAAATGGATTATTGTTAGTACATTGTTTGCTAATGAATTTCCAAGAATTTCAAAATACAGAAAAGGAAAAGAAATTTTGGATACCCTGGAGACTACCTACAGTTCTAGAATTGAAATTGAGTGCAAAAAGGAAGAACAACATTGCTTGATGGCTAAGCATAATGAAAATTCACAAATTCTGTAATATCCTTTGTCTTTTTGTAATTCCTATGTTAATGATTCTAATAGTGATTCTAGTAATCAAATATATGATGATGATTTTGATGACCTATATGAAGAGATTTATGAAGCACTGACCAAAGCCAATAAGGAGATAAATAAATTAAAGAGTTAGAATGAGAATCTGATAAAAAAAGATTAAGAAAATTGAAAAAGAAAATGCTGACTTGAATATTCTGGCTAAAAAATTGGTTAATGGGACCAAAGCATGTGAGCACTATGAGTCCTATCAGCTAGAAATAGAGAGATTGAACAAGATGTTATAAGGCTTTGCTGAAAGCAATAAAAAACTAAATGACATGCTTAAAAATTAGAGAAATTTACAAAATAAAAATGGCTTAGGATATAAACAGCAGGAGCCTAAAAGATCTAAAAGATGGAATCCTGCCTATATCACTTGCTATTATTGTAATCATAAAAGCCATCATATCAGAGATTGTCCATTTAGGAATGGAACAAATTTTCTAAGGCTAAATGAAAAACTGGTATGGTTACCAAACTTATCTATTGCTAAGAAAATTTCTATTGAGCCTACTAACAAATTTGAACCTAAAACTTATGGGTACTAGCCAAGCAAATTCAAGTATAGTTTTGCAGGTTTGTGTGAGAGAAAAAAAGGTAACTCATGATGAGCAACAAAAGTTACACTCACCATAAGATAGACATTGATAAACTCCCTAAACTGTAGTAAATTTCTTTTTTAATTTGATTTGTATGTTACAAGTATTAACTTAAGCATTAGAGATGTTGCTGAGTTTGTTTTGCAGGTACATGAAGAGAATTTGAGACTTCAAGTGATTTGAGATGTTAATTGAATGTTTGAATAACAAGAAAAGCCTTAAGAGAACAAAAAACTTAGAAAAACTAAACTTGTGATCCCTCTAATTGATTCAATAATCGATTCTCATTTATCCAATTTTTTTTTCAAGAGTTTTTGAATTGATTCCATAATCGATTCACTTCCCGAATTCTAAACACTAAGAATCGATTCCCACATCGATTCACATGATTTCATAAACTTTTGGCAAGAGTCAAATTGTTAAATTTTTCTAAAAACTCCTAGATGAATTGATTACCTAACTGATTCATAGAACATCCACTTATACACACACCAATGCCATAATCAATTTGCCTATGAATTTTAATGAATAAATTTAAACCTAGATCGATTCATTAGTGAATTTTTGCTCCCTAAATTGATTCATGAATCGATTCAAGCTATGATATTATAAATACCCAAATCATAGTTGAACTCATTTTACAATAACCCTTCAACCCCCTTAGTTAATTCTCTCAACTTCTCCATCTCAAAATCCTTAAAATCTTCATTTTTAAACCCTTTTTCACCAAAATTTTTACACAAAAACATTAGAATCATTATTTCTAAACTTTTTAACTAATTGATTTCACCAAAAATGACCTAAATCAAAAAGCCCTAAATCAAACCCCAAAACCCTAGGTGCCAAAAACTTCATTTTTCTCAACAATCATTTCAACAATGGCAAAAAGGATCAAGCTAACAGCAAAATGCAAGGACAAGTCACCAATGAAGGCTACCCCATTAACTAAAGAAGAATCATTCTTCTAGTCCTTAAATGAGTATGCTGACTATCTTTCCTTAGAACATAGAAAAATTGAACCTTTGAAATGCTTTGATGATCAATTGTTGAAAATAACACATCTGCCTAAATTGTTAGCAAAGTATAGGCTAAAAAAATTTCTAACTTTCAAAGAAACAACTTACCCTAGATTAGTGAAAATATTCTATGCTAATCTTGCTGATGCTGATGGTAAATTATCTTATTATGTGATGCATAAACATGTGATCATTGATTCTGAATCTTTTGCTAATGAATTTGGTATGAATAACACAATGCCAAAACTTACTACAACATCTTTCCCTAATTACAGTAAGGAACTAGCTGTTAGAATGCTATTTCCCTACTCCACCCCAAAAGATGGTAGTGGGAAATTGTTGATAATTGGCTTGTCTCCTAAAGATAGGATATTGCATTATGCTTTCTACAAGATAATTCTGCCAAGAATCACCAATTTCACCCAAATTATGGAAGATGATTTGTTTTTAATGTGGATTATCAAAAATCAAATTGATTTCAATTTTTCATATTTTATTTTGAAATACATGGGTGAATTTTCCAAAAGAACAGACATTGGTTATCTTCCTTATGGCATGATCTTGACAACATTCTTTGCCGAATTCAAAATAAAACTTTCTAATGAAATTTTGTCTTTACCACCAAATGCAAGCACAATGATTATTGCATCACATTTACACAAGATGGGTTTTAGAGAAAATGAACAAGGGAAATGGATTAAAGAAGTATCTAGGGCTACACAATCATCTAGACAAATTTTAGGCTCAGCTGCAATTTCTACTGAAGCTAAAACTAGACTAACTGAATTGATTGAAAGAATGCACAAGCACATGACTGATCAAACAAACCAGATTTCTGACACTCAAGAAACAAGGTTTGACCTTATGGAAGAAAGGATGTCTCATTTAGAAGAAGAAACCATAAAAGAGACAACAAGATAAACCAAAGGCTTAAATCACTTGAGGTTCAAGCTCAAGAGATTAGATTGAGGCTACAACAACAAGATGAAGTTATAGAGCTTCAGAAGATAGACGAACCTCTTGCAGAGTAGCTTTATTTGTGCTTGTTTTTCTAATATGTATCTCTTAGTCCCATTTTTCCCTATCTTGTTTTTATGGTTTTTGTTATGTTTTTGAGACTATCTTTTAATTTTGTGATGTAATCTAGATATTTTGATATTTTCTGGATATTTTGATATTTTCATGGATGTTGGATTTAGGTTTTATATTGGTATTTTGATATTGCTGGATGATTTAGATATTGCCATTATTTGTTATTATTGAAATTTATATAGGTTTCTACACATTTACACTGGATATTATATTTTTAAGGATGTTACATTTTACTTTAGATTTTATTCTAATATTTTGATTCAAATTGATATATGATTCTTTTGATATATAAATGTAGATTAAATCCTGATTAATGTATTCTACTCTCTTTTATTATATTTTTGGTACATTTTTTTCATTTTTCATATTATTACTTTTTGATGTGCCAAAAGAGGGAAAAATATGAAATTTTTTCAAAAAATATAAAATTTAAAAAAAAAACCCATAAATTTTAGATGTTATTTTCAAACTAAGATATTTTAATGAGATATTATTTTCAATTAAAAGGGGGAGAAAAATTAAAAAAAAAAAAGAGAAAATTTTTCAAAAAGGGAGAAATATTAAAAATTAAAAATTTTCATAAAGTTCAAATTTTTTTAAGGCTTATTATTTTTTTATTTTACTTTGAAACTAATCTAAAATTGTTTGTCACTATAAAAAAAGGGGAGATTGTTAGCCTAGGTTATCCTAGCTACACATATTCCTTGGTTTTGATATTGAAAATCAATTTTAATTAAATCATTCACATTACTATTTGATATTATATTTCATTACTTATTTTAATTTGTTTTTACAGGTTTCAAAGTATATTTGTGATTTAAGAGATCAACATTAGAATTAGAAATTATTTTATTTTTATAAGATCTCTTGTAAATGAATTTCAAAAGAAGTTTGATTTAAATAAATATTTTCAAAATGAGGTAGAAACACCACTTGAAGAAAACAAGATTTTATAAAAACTATTTTACACATTATGAATTAACTCATCAATCGATTTATGTTTGAAAATCTATACAAATCGATTCATGAAGAATAGTTTTGAAAAAAAATTTAAAACCAAAGGTTGGGATTTTTCTTTGAATCAATTCAGTAATCGATTCACCAACTGAAAATTAGTTATTTTGTTATAGTTCATTATAGAAGTTATAAAACCCCCAACTTCTTTCAATTTCTTCAATAGTTTTACATAATTTTCTTTCTCCTTTAAGTGTGAAATTCTTAGAGAAAAGAGTTAAACCATATCTCTCTACCTTACAATACTACTAGATCAAATTGAATGATTTTTGAATCAAACATTTGTTGAAATTTATCTTAGTTGTTTGAGATTTTTTTTCAAACCTCTATTATTGTATCTTCTACTTTACCCTATTCTTTTCTTATCTTTTCTTTTATTTTGTTTAAGGTTTCTAGGTTGATAGAAATCTTGTATAGGTTAGCAAGAGCTTGTTGTAATTCTTGTGGTTGTTTTTAGGTTTATAAGAGCTTGGTTAAATTCTTCTAGGTTAGCAAGATTTCTATAATTCTTGTGTTTTTGAACTGGCATTTTAGGAGCCCTTTTTAATCTTGATAGTTTTGTTAATAAAGTGGTTTTCCAGTTGAAGAATGATCCAATGAAGTAGACTTGAATTGTGATTTCAATTCAAGTTGAACCACTTGAAAAACTTGTATCTTAATCTTTACTTTTCTACTCTTACATTCATAATCCTGTGCATAGCTATTGATTTTATTATTTGCATATTGACTAATTAATACTTTACTATGCCTCTTAATTAAAAGAATAGATCACGACTTATATTAAGATTAAAAAGAAGAATTTATTGCATACAAAGGAGTATGCAAATTCCCCCAAAGGAATAAGGGCAAGTTCAATTTTTGCAGCTTATTTCTTTTCTAACCTTCGGACCTATCAAAAGGGATTAGATTTTCTTAAAGATATCCCCTATGAAAGGGATGATGCAATTTAGAAAGTAAGGTAAGCTTAGCCCACGTTACATAGAGTTATACATTATTCTTAAGCAAATAGGAGCAACTACCTATCGCCTAGATTTACCCCTAGAATTTAATGGGATTCATCCCATCTTTCATGTGTCTATGCTCTAGAAGTACATGCAAGATGATAATCATGTACTCCCTGAGATTCCTAATAATTAGAGATAAAAAATGACTTATGAGGTTAGGCCTGTGGCTATTCTTGATAGACAAGTGAAACAACTATGACCAAAAGATGTTCCTTCTATTAAAGTCCTGTGGGACATAACTGAAAAGGAAGAAATTACTTGGGAGCTAAAATCGACTATACATTTGAAGCATCCAAACTTCTTGGGTAAGAAATCTATGTTTTTCTTAAGGTTTTCTTGATGGAAAGCTTGGAATGATCAAGGATGTAGAACAACATCACTATAATAAAATGGAAATATAAGGAAATATTTTGATTGCAAGAAATAAGAACTTATATGTGATGTAAGTGTTGTATGTACTATTTGATTAAAGAATTAGAACAAACAATTCAAGATGAATTATCTAAATAGGGAGAATTTGTCACACCCCATAAGAGTAGGTAACATTAGGACAAGCCAGATTAGTATGAAATGGGTTAAAGTAAAAATTAGAAGTGAAAACTTGGCTTGGATTGGAACCACCTAATAGGTTAGATTAGGGTTTCAGGCTAACAACTACCTTAAAACTTGAACTAATCAGTCAACTGGGTCTTAGATACGATCGATCATTTGGTACACTCATGTGAGGTCGATTGATTATCTTAATAATCCTATCTATATAAGGAACACCCCTTTTGACATTTTTCATAATCTTTATTTGTAATTGAGTAAGTCCTAAAGAGTATTGCTTAATTAAAAGGGGTTTTGGTTTATGGTTATCAAGGGTGTGAACCTAAGGTAAGGTTTTCAGTCTAAAATAGTCAAATTCTTTCCTTATCTTCTATTAGGGTTTGATTTTTCTTTAATTATTGCAGCTTCTCCAATAGTCAAAGGCCAAGGTTAAATCTAAGGAACGATTCCAAGGTTAGGTTTAGGTGAATTCTCTCCTATCAAGGTGAGTGTAAATTTTTACTTTTTTGGTTTCATCTTATTTATTAAAATTATTTTTCCTAAAATTAGTCCAAAAATATTTTCTACTTTTTAGGGTAATTAGAAGAAGAACTAGATAAACACTTTAGGCTTAATAATTAAAAAGAATTATTAGGTATATTTATTTTATATTCTAAATGAATGTAAGCAAGGGTTGGTGATAGAACCTCAAGGGACAATTCAAGGGATCAACAAGAGCCTTTGCACATTCCAGATAAACCTATCACAAAGGCTAAGTTTAAGAGGATTGGAGAGGCTATCCAAGGATTGTGTCAAAACACTTGGAGCAAACATGAAGAAGATGACATAGGAAAGTTAAGAGTTATATGCATTGAAGCCATGTCATCAAGTGGAGCCACTTAAGCAACATCGAACATCTAACTTGGCAACACATATGGTGTCTTCATGGGTTGATTTAGGGCTATTTTTGCAGTATGCTTTTGGGCTGTTTGGCTACATTTTGGACACCATCTTATAAAGGCTGAATGGTCCACCATGTGTTACTTATTTTTAGACTTTTTGTAATAATCTAAGCTTTTTATTTTTATTGATTTGTTTAGTGCTTGTTTACATACTAAGTTTAGCCCATTTTTATTTAGTGATAGTTGTTAGTCCCAAAAAGAAATAAGTGTTATGATCTTTTCCTTATTCCTTTAGAGGAATTTTATACTCTTTAGTTGGTATTGATTCTAAATGAGTTTAACAACACTATCAATTGTAATATGATTGTTAATTTTAATTCACAAGTGAATGCATAGTAGAAGACTTTCTTGTTTACAACAATTATATCAGATTATATGATTAACAATTGAATTGTTTATTATTTGAAATAGTAGAAAACTAGATTACAAAATTTATGCAAAAACAAAAAATATGCAAAAGTGTAAAAGTAGTAATGAAAGAACCAAGACACATAATTTTTAAGTGGTTCAACTTGAATTGAAATCAGAATTCAAGTCTATATCCACTGGATCAATCCTTAATAGGATGATTTGTTCTATTATTAATCAAAAGAATTAAACTGGGCTCCTACACAACAGGTTTACAAGAATAATTTTTCTGGGCTCTTGTAAGACCTATGATACAAAAATTCTTAATCTCCTAAAGACTATGAACAACTTTATAACCTAGAAGATGTAACAAGAATTTAATGCACCTTTTATCAATTATAATCAACCTCATAATTCTAAAAGGATGCAAAGGGAAGATTGACCTCTTCTTTTGTATCCAGATTCCTAACACCTAGAAATCTAAAATAAAAGTAAAGAGCTTGAGTTAAAGATACAATACTACAATTAAGATGTAAATCTCAATCATCTAAGGTGAATCTTTCAATAGTTTGATCCAAGATTGATTGAATTGATGAAAAATAGTGAGATAGCAAGATCAGGTTTAAGCTCTGAGATTTTCTCTTTCTCTCTTTTTTTTTTTTGTAATATGTTATGAAACAAATGAGGTTTGATCTATTTATAGTTAATGTAATTGACATTTAAAAATAGCTAGTTTTTAGACCTTAATTGATTTATGAATAGATTCATAGTGGTTATAACAAACTAATCGATTTGTGAATTGATTCAGCTTATGTAAAAATTCAAGATCGAATCAGTTAATGATTCGAATCATAGTGTTTTGAAAATAGATGTTGAATTGATTAGAGAATTGATTTAGAAAAATTCTAAGCCTTTAGTAAGAAAAGTTTTCTTCATGAAACGATTGGTGAATGAATTCAAGTTCATTTGACAAGTTTTCCATGAAGAATCAATTGGTGAATTAATTCAAATTACTTGATCAGCTTTAAACCTGTAAAACTAGCAAGCACTTAAACACATAGTTAGACTGGGATATTATGCAAGATTGTTTTTCAGTCATCCAAATTGAAGAAAGTAAGCTAGCTAGGCTAATAATAGTTATTTGGGAAGGCTTGTTTCTCTTAAAATTTAGATTACACATTTTATGAAATTGAAAAGTCATCTTCTTCTTCTGAGAGCTTTCTCTCTTAAGGCTCTTGTATGAACTTGAGACTTATCAAAGAGATTTCTCCTTGTGGTACCAAATCCATCACTTATCACTTCCCTTCTTCTTTATTTCAAAGTGTGGCATGAATATCTTTCTTTTTCTTTCATCTTTGTGGTTGAATTTGAGAAGGTCTATGGGTATCTCTTGCGAAGATCACATCAGTTTAGTTGAGAGCTTTGGCTTTCCAAGTTTTAGGTTTAATTTCATTTTCTATTGCTAAATTTTTCTATTTTTCTTTTACATTTTCTTGCAATTTTTACCTTGTTTTCATGTCAATTTGTGTTGTGATTTTCCTTGTTGAATTGCGTCCAATTCTACTTCATTTTGTTACTTTAAGTTTGCTTGTTTATTGTCCTTTTTTTTTTGCAAATTAGTTATTGGTTGTTGTCAATTCTACAAAAAATTTGTGTCTTGGCTTTGTCCACTAATTGTTTGTCTTAGCTTTGTCCACCAAGTGTTTGATCATAAGTTTATTTGATTTAAATTTTTCTACTTAATTTAAGTCATTCTTTGCTAAATTGTTTGCTGTTTGGTGTGTCATTTTTTTGAAATTTTTATAGAATTTTTTCTTCTTGTTTTGGTGTACATCAAGTGTTTGTTAGTTGGTTTGAGTTTCCTTTGCATTGCTTTTGTGTATCCATTAGTGTGAAACTGAATTGCACTTTAATTTCGTACTGTTTGGTGCCATTTTTCTTAACATTTTATCAACTTTTTGTGTGAAAATTGTAGTCTCTTGTTTCAGTTGCTGTCTAATTTTTCCCTTGCTTGGCCAAAACTTTTTGCTGTAATTCCCAAAAATTTTGCTGCTGTCCAAGCTTGAATTTGATTGTGTTTTATGCCAAAACATCTTCCTATTAAATACACCTATTAGAAATTGTTTTTAATCCAATTATGGTTAATTAAAATTGACTATTGGCTGCTTAATTTGTTTGCTACAAGTGCTAAAAAATTTTGGGGCAACAAGGTTTTAAATGATAGGAAATACAAAAGAAAGAGAGGAAATATTAGTGGAAAAAAACAAAAGCAAAACAAAATTGTGATAAAAGAAAGGAGAAACAACAATCTAAAAGAAAAAAAGTGTGAAATAAACAAAAGTTGAAAAGAAACAAAGTGTGAAAGAACAAGAGAAAAGGAAAGTAGAAAAGAAAGAAAACAAGTGTTGTCCTAAACCTTTGGAAACAAAAAAAA
This sequence comes from Saraca asoca, assembly GCA_026873985.1. Classification (NCBI taxonomy): domain Eukaryota; kingdom Viridiplantae; phylum Streptophyta; class Magnoliopsida; order Fabales; family Fabaceae; genus Saraca; species Saraca asoca. The sequence continues at coordinate 11,547 of JANHAO010016640.1, forward strand.
AATTCTGTAAGTTTTGAGCTCCTTTCAATCCCTATAAGTCAATTTCCATTGTATTCAATTTGAATGTATTTGTTTAGATGCATAATCAATTTTGTGGCTTAGAAAGTCTAGTTTGGAATCCATTTTCTTGACCATTGAATTTGTTGCAATATTTTGGGCTACCTAAAAAATTTTGGGCCAAAACTTTCTTCCTTGTAGTGTTGTGCAATTTGTGACTTCCTTTGTTGTTTCCTTGCTCTTTGTAATTGTTAGTTCAAGCCACTTTAGAATTATTGGATTGTTGTGTGATAGAGGTTGCCGCATTTTGAAAACTCAAAGACATTGTCTCTTTAGTTCTTAAAGAGCCTTAAAGAGAGAAGATAAGAGTGAAAAAAGACAAGTGTGTGTGAGGTCATTAGAGGGTAAAAGCCTTAATCTAGAGAGCAAACACTAGTGGAGTGTCTTAAACACAAATGAGGAAAGTGTTAGTGATGCCTTATTTTTTTTTTCTAACATTTTTCTTACAGGTTGTTACTTATTTAAAGATGGCAAATGGTGGTAATTCTCAAAACAATGAGATCATGTTCACTTTAAGAGCCAGGCAACAACAATTTGAAAGGGTGAATATAAAACTTGATGAAGTTGGAAAGAGGTTTAGAAGAGTTGAAAATAGAATAAATACACATGAGAGAAGAGACAAAAGGTAAAGTTATTATCATGATAGCAATGAGGGTGAGTAGAGAGATGAGGATGATGAAGAGCAATTCACTTTTTTTTATGAAACCAAAAGGAGTGAGAGGAGGGTTGATAGAAGAAACGTGGGAAGAAATGAGAGGCCAAGAAGAGAAAAAGTTGATTCTAGCCTTCATAACATAAAGATGCAAATTCCTTCATTCTATTAGAAAAATGATCTGGAAGCTTATTTGGAGTGGGAAAAGAAGGTGGAGTTGATTTTTGAATGCCACAACTATTTCAAAGAAAAGAATGTAAAGCTTGTGGTTGTTGAATTCATGGATTATGCTATTTTATGGTGGGATCAACTAGTCCAAGGTAGAAGATGAAAGCATGAAAGACTTATTTCTATATGGGATAAGTTGAAGGCTATCATGAGGAAGAGATTCATCCTAGTCACTAGTATAGAGAATTGTACCAAAAGCTACAAGCCTTACACAAGGTTCTAAGAGTGTTAAAGACTATTACAAGGAGATGGAAGTAGCCATAATAAGAGCTAATATAGAGGAAGATAAAGAAGCAACAATAGCTTAGTTTTTACATGGTCTACACCATAACATTGCAAATATAGTGGATCTACAACATTATCCCCTTGTTTGGAAGGAGAGAACAAAAATAGAGGAATGAAAATAAGAAGAAAGAAAATGGGAGGAAAGAAAATAAGAAGAAAAGAATTTGCATTTTTATTGTTTGCTTAGGTAGAAAAAAAGAGGAAAGAAAACAATTATCCTGAATCGATTCACAAATCGATTCATATATGAATCAAGCCCTGAAGAATTGTTTTGGAAAATTATTTTCGTCGAAGGCCAGTAATTTTTGTGAATCGATTAGGTAGTCAATATATGAACTATCCATGATAGTGTCAATCGATTCACACATCAATTCAATCATCGCTGTACTTGGTGACACTCATTGTGAGTCGATTCATAAGCTAGTAACCATTTTTGAATTGATTCATGAATCGATTCCTGAAGGATAGTTTTAAACAATTGTATAAGTAAAAAAATAAAAATTATAATAGCATCTAGAAAGAAATAGCCATCTCATATATCAAAAGTAGAGAGATTACAAAAGCCATCCTATATATCAAGAGTCCATGATCACATCTACATTTTAGTCCAAAAACCCAAAATAAAAATAAAAGTCAGAGCTACTGAAACAAAGAAATCAAACCAATTATCTTTTTTCTCAAATTAGATATAATGTCTTAAAGACAATCAACTTTTGACATTAGTTGATACAATGTCCTAAACCGAACGGAGCGTGGAACTCCAAATAACTCATGTTGTGCCTTCTCACCTCAACATAAAAATCAGTAACACTTCATTTGAATTTTCGACAATATGTTCAATGCATCAAGTTCAGCTCACACATGTTCCTTGCTAAAAAAATGAGGTCTACTTTGTTTAAGAATTGTAAGGCCCCTTTATGCAATTTTGACTTGTCTTTCTGTAATAATTGTTTATTTTTCAAGAACTGCAATGGATCTATCATAAGAATTATTCACCTTTTTTAGAACATCAGTTAAATCCTTAATTCCCATCATCATTTTCTCAATGGGAGTTTCAAGCATATTAGTTATAGGTGCTTTGCGCTTGGAACCTTTGGAGGAAATAGTTCCATAACTATAATTGGAGTTACCACTGGATGAACTAAAAGCATCCATGTTTCCAGTTGAAGGAGTATCATTTCCCATATTTAAATTACGTTCTAACATGTCAATACCTTTAATGAAGTCATTAAGGTTGATGCCTTATCTCTTCCACTGATTAAACATGTCACTAACACTTTGAGTATGTTTACCAATTGCTCTATCTACTGCATATAGATTATAGAGCTTGTCATAGTGTTTCACTTTTGTCCGCATTCATTTCATAGCTTTAGGTTTGACCTACATAATACATGACATTGGATAGATTTAAATGGCCATTCATCTTAAATGTCTAGTCTAGTTTAGCCTAAGTTACCCATGTAAGTAGTTGACTAAGACATGTCTATAAATCTTCTAAGATGTTGCTATGAAAAAT
>JANHAO010016641.1:0-14281 GCA_026873985.1 Saraca asoca
TCATTAACTTTAAGCTCAGGCTGTTGAATCTTCCTCTTGAGTAATGCCTAGATGCTTTTCTCCAATCAGTTCCAGTTTTCATCATTGCCACAAATTCTTCGTAGCTGATTCGTCCATCCTATAATTTACAAGATTGTCAGCGAAAAAGTCCATTATCGATACAAAACAGAAGGAAATCTTATAAAAATATTCACCTTGTCCAAGTCTACTTCCTGGAAAATATCATTTGCTACATCTGTACAATCCTCGTTCCCATCTTCCATCAAGGCATTCCGCAGCTCATCTGGTTCAATGTAACCATTCCCATTCTTATCAAAATAGGAGAAAGCTTTGTGAAGATGCTCGTCATTAGCCATCCGTTTTAGATGAAGGGAAACAGCAACAAATTCACCACAGTCAAGTGTTCCCTTCCCATTAGTATCTACCTGTTGTCAAACATGGTTGAAAAACCAAACAAAAACGATTTACACCCTTCAAACATATAATTAGAACATAAACGGGGAGTAAAATCTACAACATAAAATGCCAAACAAGCAATAAGCCACTTAAGAGGTGTTTGATTCACAAAATCTTATATTCCCAGGAAAGTGCACATGTCTAAGAATCTAATTATTTGGAATGTGACATTCCCATGTTTGGTTCACTGGAAATATTCCTTGGAATATTTTGTTAGATTCCTAGATATATGATGTTCCCATGTTTGGTTCACACCTCATATTCCCGAGAATCTTAAATATTTTTCAAAAATACCCTCATCAAGTTTTTCATTATAAATTGTAATAATTCATCTTTTTAATAAAAAATATATATAGATAAATACTTTTTTACCAAATAAATTAATAAATATATGTAATAATAGTTCATACTTTTTAATAAATTGGAATAAGAAAGAGGAAAGAATAGAAGCCAAGTAAGGGCTATGAATTCAAAGCTCCTTATATTAAGTGCAGCGGCCGTTGCAATTGTTTCCATTCTTTCTTACTTTGATCTGAAAGCTTTCTTTGCCCCAATTCTGATTCCGGGTTCAAAACACACCCTTCACACTGCACAAATATTTCAGATTACTGAAGCCTTGGGACCTGAAAGCCTTGTTTTTGATAGCAACAGTCTAGGTCCGTACACTGGTGAAGGTTCAAACTTGTTTTTCAGTACTTAATCCTCTGAATCTCAATGTTTATTCATCTGGATATCTTCTTCAGATCATAGATTTTGCCTCTTGAATTTCTTCTTTTGTGCTTTCATTGTACAAATCAGCTTGCTTGTGAAAAACTTACTTTTGAGGAGTGTTTGAGCTTTAAAACGAAGTAACATGAGCTTTGGTGGATGATGGTGGCAGGCAAGCTCCAGTTGGAAGATCGAGGTAAAACAGCAATGAAGGCAATGCGATGGAAAAGAAGAAATAAAAATAAAACTAGGGCATAGTTAAAAACAAGGGTAAATTTGTCTTTTCATTTTGGCACAAATATTCCCGTCTCATGGGAATCCAAGATACCCAGCTCCCCCATGGGAATATTTTGGGGGGGGAAGTTGGGCTAAAAATATTCCCCAGGAATGTTGCATTCCCAGGTAAGTTTAATTTTAAAATTTTGAACCAAAAATGAGAATGTAACATTCCCTTAAAACATTCTTGGGAATATGAAAAACATTCCATAAACCAAACGTCCCCTTTAGGAAAGCAAACACAGAAGATCATCATTCTCATTCAGAAGGTTTACAGAACAATTGAGTCCATAACATGTCCAAAATCAAACCTAGAATGTTAAGGGTATGCATGGCAATAAGGGCAACTGTGCCCCAATGACAAAATGCAAGATAGAAAAGGAAGAAAAGCACAAGAATACATTAAATAAAAAATGGAGATAGAAGAGACAATAGGTGAGGATTCGCAAGAACAAAGTATCATGAACAACCTAGAGTTTCAAAACCCGTTATAGTTTCTACAAAAGAAATCTCTCAATAATATGGAATTGTAGAGAAGTTCAAAAGCTGACAATTATTTAAATGAAAAACCACACCAAAAACCTGTTTCCAGAAAAAGACTCAAACCCCCCTCTTTTTATAAAGATATACCTGAAAAATGGCTGCCCAATCAAAATGAGTTGATAATTCTGAGAAATATCATGCATTTCAAGTCTCATTTACATATTGATATTTGGTGGAATCAGCTCCTGATTCTTAGGACAATATGATGCAATATGAGATGGTGTAAATTTTAACTTTAAATGTCATAGTTGATGCAAGGTAGATTGAAATAAAAGGAAAAAGTCAACTATACTTACAGCTTCAATGAGCATCTGAACTTCAGATTCAGCAAGTTGAGATCCAAAATTTTGAAGACCAGCCTTTAGCTCTTCAACCGAAACAATACCATCATTATCACTGTCCATCTTTTTGAACATTTCTTTGATATCTTCGACTTCTTCGTAAGATAAGAAATCAGCAATAACCTGTTTTACATTGTATCAATTTATCTCTATTTTGCAGTGAATGTGACAATCACATCACAGGCTAAAAATATCAGAAGATGAAGTGAACCAACCCTCAGGGCTTTTCTTTTAAATCTGTTCATCATTGAAAATTGCTTAAGTCTTGACTTGACAACATCTCCAAGCGGAACATTAGGAGCCTTCTTAGCATTTTGCAGCCAAGGATGCTCTGGAAGCGGAGGAAAGAAAAGAGGCAATGAACATCATGAATTCCATATGCAACAAGCACTTGTTAAAGGTAAAACATTTAAGAAGATAACCTAAGCTAAATATAGGTTTGGAAGCAGTTAAAATTGCAATTTCACTTGTTCAGCAAAATCTAGATCTCAAAAGGCAAGATAAATGCATGAATCATGGTACAATGATTAATTTATGAATTCATGAAACTCAATTACAAATAACATCACTAATGGTAGTATAACGTCGCCAGAAATAGCTTCTAGGGTAGAATGAGAGAATCAAAGTGGGGTCATAGACTCCTAACATCATAATATATCCAGCCTTCGCAAAAATAGCTTCTAGATTATAAATAAACACGTATTTACATTAAATTCCTCTGTCACTGCATGCAAGTGCAACCAGCCTTATACTTGTATGACACTGTATACCCCAACATTATTGACCTACAACATAGGTAAATATTTTCTAATTTGGATGACTAACGAAGAACGTTGTATTAGAAAAGCATGTAAAATCATTATTTTTCTATCTCCTTTGACTGTCTAACTTCTTTTTTCCCATAAAGTTTTGGGGCAAGATTTCAATGATTGCAAAGAAAGAGCGTTTTATACATGTTTAAATAATACAAGAACTCCATAGTTCAAGTCCCACTAGAGATGCTTTGTCTTTCAATGATTTAAAGCATCCTGTATTATTGAATTCACCTATTGACATGAGTTCCAACAACAACGTGTGTTGACCAATGGGCATCAATGGAAACATTGCACATCAATTAAGGGGAAGGAGGAAGTGAAACAGTTGCCATAAGGCAAGCATTCAAAGATGTATCAATTGGCAAATTAGTATGTAAAACAGAATCAATGTCCTTACTTTCAGATTGACATAATCAGCCAAAGAGAGATAAACATACCAAGCACCTGCTTGGCAGTAAGTCTAAGCTTAGGGTCTGGTTCTAACATTTGCCTAACAAGACTTTTAGCACTTTCTGAAATACTTGGCCATGGTTCTCGTTTGAAATCTATGAGCCCCCGCAGAATGGCCTGGGCAACCCCTTGTTCAGATTCTGAATCAGAAGTAAACTCAAGATAAGAGTTCTTCTCAGATGAGGGATTAAAAGGATAACATTAAGTCCATACATATTTGTGAGCATACACAAAGGAGGACATGCAGAAAGAGCACCATTAGAATCTTGGAAATATAATTACCCGCCCAAAATGGGGGAACACCACACAATAATATATAGAGGATTACTCCGGCACTCCATATATCTATTTCTGGCCCATAGTTCCGCTTGAGAACCTCTGGAGCCATATAATAAGGACTTCCAACAATTTCTGAGAACCTCTCACCTGAAATCCAAATATCAACAGTAAGAAAACATAGATTGCATGGATTTTACAATGATCAAAAAGTTTGAAACATGACCATGGAACGAGTATGCAATCTGATGGAATGTGCTATCACACAGAAAAGCATAAAAAAATGACAGTGGCATATACACAGCCCATAGAAAGGTTTCTATAGCCCTAAGGTAACCAGATAATCTGTGTTTTCCCAGAAAACAATCCATCAAGTGTGGTGAATCATAACAAAATCCAGTAATATGTTTGCAATCATGAAAGTTAGAAGCATCCCAACACAACTCACCCCAATTATGGTTTGTTGAAATGAACGATGACATGAGTATGCAATGTGCAATCAGATGGTATATAATCAATAATGTGGGTTGTCATATACACGTCCTAAAAGATAGGTGCTATAGCCAGAGGCAACTGGACAATCTGTGTTTTCCCAGAAACCAATCCATCAAGCAGTACTTTGTTTGCAATTATGATTGAAACACCTCAAAATAACCCATAACAATTATGGGTTAAGGAAATGAATAGTTAATGTAGAACATAAAACAAAGATGTCATTTAGTTTTTGTATTAAGTCTTTCCACATTCCTGCCAAAACCCACCAAAAGCGAATAAAAGCACTTTTTGTTGTTTGTGCATCACCATGCCCTGGTTGCAGTTGAAAAGGCAGTTATCACATCACCACTAATGTTTTTGCTTCTGATCTTAATCATGTGTTTTAACTCATAATATCATTTTACGAAGGGGCACACTAACACTATGCCACAGTGCCAAGCTTTGGGTTTGCTGTTCTTTCATTAACCCAATTGAACCAGATCTAAGGTGGACTCAACATTTCTTGGTGGCCAGTCTAGACCTACGAAATAGGTAATGACTGTGTGAATTTGAGGTAGGATTTCGCTATTGAATCTGCTAAAATCAAATTAGAGTCCACATCAGCATAGTCTACTCTCATATGTACTGCATATCACATGGATAAAAAGCTACATTTTTCCTTAATTATCTCATAATTGCACTTTTCCCCTGTTCCCTAACTACCTGTTACATATATTTAACATTATCAAATGTTCTGATGGGGATGGAGCATGACATTATTTACACTCTTCCATTTGATTTGTTTAGTTTTTACAAGAAAGGAATTAACTTGACAGAAAATTTGCAACAAATTTTTCCAATATCTCATCCTACAGAATGAGCCATCCCATTGCTGATTTGCAGTTGAACTAATCTTTAATTTTATGGTTAAACCTTCTGCTGCTTGTTCTCTATATTATTATAAATATGTTGATGCCCTTAAAATTCTTTCCCATGTGAATAGCAGCAGTGGAGCAATTTAGAAAGGAAATGGCTCATCAAGGTACATTGGCAACAATATATTTAATTTAAGAACAATTTCTCTAATATGTTAACTAATCTTGCCTGGTCGATAGAGGTGAACAGACTGACAGCTGCTTATTCAAAGATGAAACTCCAAAAAATTCTGTATAGTAACTCATAGCAAGAGTTGGATGTGTTATGAATTCAAAGTCCTAGCAAAACCACATAGCATCTAGCACTAGAAATAAAATACGTGGATAGAGAGATCTTACTGGCTTGAGCAACCAATGTCACTGTCCTATATAGAGGCTCATTATTTTAAGTAAATACCTTGTGAGAATGAATACCTATATTGTTTCAATATTCTACTTTAGATGAATCCCATGCTCCTTATTTTTTTCTTTCTGCATTGAGTCATGGCCGACACAAACAGTAGAGACAATGACCCAATGAGTATGCTAGATAAGGATCACAAGAATCCCAAAGAGTAGTAATGCAAACACACTTGTATAAAGAACAATTTTGCACAAACAGGAACTACACAACACTTTCAGACTACTTTCAAACAGCAATTGGACTGCTATATGCAAAACAGTTCTGGTTCGTTATTAACGAACACAGCTACTAGCTATGATTAATCAATGATCCTTCCCAACGAAAGTCAGAATTTTTTAATTTAGGATATTTCAAAATGAATCCATATACTCACAGTTTATCCATTGATGAACGACTGATCGTTCAATACTATTAGTGCCTGGCTTCTAATAAAACAACTAATAGTTCAATACTCCCTAGCTTTCCACACCCACACCCACGATTATCAAACCACTTTCCACTATGTGCAATACCCACATCGTACCTGGCTTGAAGAATATCGACAATCCAAAATCAATAGCTTTCAAAGGAGAATTCTCCTTCTTATTAGCAAACAAAAAATTCTCGGGCTTCAAGTCCCTATGGATAACCCCATGCTTATGACAAAGCTGCACAACCTCCACAATCGTCCTGGTAACCGCTGCCGCAGCTCGCTCCGTATAATGCCCACGTGCTACAATCCGATCAAACAGCTCTCCACCTTCGCACAACTCCATCACCAAATGCACCGCATTGTCATCTTCACACGCTTCCTTCAAGCTCACAATGCTCGAACTCTTGGGTAAATGCTTCATAATCGCAACTTCACGCCTCACATCCTCAATATCCACCGCAGTCCTCAGCTTCCGCTTCGAAATGCTTTTACAAGCCAACAAGTCCCTCGTTTCCCGATCAATACACAGATAAGTGACACCAAACTCACCCCGACCAAGCTCCCGATCCAACATGTACTTCTCTTCAATGTTCTCTTTGGGGACGTCAGTTAATACGGTGATCGGAGCTTTCTTGCCGCCAGTAGAATCGCGCTTAGGGTGATCATATCCGGAGAAGCTAGATTTGACGTCCTCTCTGGCGACAGCAGCCGGAGATCTGCAACAATTGCCCATTATAGTTGATGATCTTGGTGGCAGTGATCTTTCAAAACCCTAACCAGCCAGTAGCTAGGGTTTCACGCATGGTAATGCCGAAACCCTAACTCCTTAAGAAGAAGAAGAGATTGTGAAATTGAAGATAGCAGGAGAATGAAGAAGCAGTGTGACAGTGACAACGGTGTAACTGTGACCGAGTGAGGGTGTACGCCAACCGCTAAGCTTCTTTTTTAGACTTTTAGTAGCGAGCTCATCTTTTTGGTGAGTAATTTTTTTTTTTTTGCGATATAATTTTGGTTTTTAAAAGTTCTAAATTATTTTTCTGTTCTTTTTTCTTTAGTTCTGTGAAATTTGTCGGCTGAGGGATTTACTGGTTTTGCAGTTATATTTTCTATTTTTTGTTTGGTTCTTAATGACATAGTTTTTTTAACGAACTGAGCGAGAAGAGAAGGGACACAATGATAAGGAACAATTGAATATTTGTGTTTATAATATGGACGTTCTGCTTGTGGGAATTTGAATAAAGTTCCCCGATGATTCTTGAATTTGGATTTTGGTTGGTTCTTTTTCAATAATTTATTCCGACTTTTTCCTTAAATTTTGGGATATAGATAGGATGCCTTTGTTATTTGAAACATTATCTCCTTCTTATCAACAAGGAAAAATTAACATGTTAAAATAATATACTAGTATTAATTAATTATGTAAAAAAATTAATTTTTTTTAGATAATTCATTTGACCTCCAAATTATTTTATCTTTGACCTTCAAATTTTTAAAATCAAGATGCACCATTGCTTACAGTTTCATATACGTTGAACTTTATAGTTGTGCCCATAAATTCATTGTCACTTCATTCACTTGGACATACAAAATATTGGTATTAAATTTGGGGATAGTCCCAAATGCTTACAAGGCATTAAACCTTGAACTCACTCTCACTCATTTGAAATCACTTTTATAAACTTATATCATTAAGACACCATATTCCAACAAAAATAATCTAGAGATCGTTGTGAGTATTTTTGAAATTATACAAATGGGCTGGTAAAAGCCCAATAAATAAGTTCAGCTAATAAAGGCCTAACTGAATCAGGATTAAGGTCACTGGAGTAAGATATCAGGTTGCTAAATACAAATTTAGATCACTAGTCAACAAGGGTCAATAGCAACCTCAGGTCGTTAACAATGAGGTCTAGCCCGTAGATCCAAACACACTCACCGTGGTTAAACACGAGGAAGGACCAACTTGCGGGAATCAGCTTATAGGAATCAACTTGCATAATTAATTAATTGTCTACTTTCATGAAAATTGGTGAAGCAAAAGTCGATTTAGATTTAGATTCTTTTCCTTTTTTGCACAACATTATGATTGTACACCCCAGCAATTATAAATGGGGATTGAAATAATTGTATAAAGGGAGACGAACAGATGCTCTAAAAAATATAGAGAATAGAACCTACTTAGACGATTACTCTGCAAAAATATAGAGGATCATTCAGACAATAAATAGATACAAATACCCTGCTAAAATAGATAGAGAAAATACAATAATCGTAGACGTAAGCATTGCACTAGGCTGAACCACATTAAAAACTTCTAGTGTCTTCCTATCCTTCTTCTTTCTCTCTTTCTCTCTTTTTACACTCTCGATTTGTAGTTTAGGGTTCCAAACTTAGGCTGACTAAATTCACACATCAACATTTTGGCACTAGAGGAAGGGCCTAAACTACATTTTGGTTGATTTTCTATGTTTCGATTGATTTTTCGTTCAACTGCGATTGCCAAAGGGGGAACCACCAGGAGTTCAGATGCTCCAGTTAACCAACTGGAAGGTCACATAGAATAGCTGTAGGAACTAGTTTTTTTTACGTCAGGCACCTCCACCATCCCTGCCACAAGTATTGCTGTTGGCTTGTTCCCAACAGCACATCGCTAGCCTATTGTTATTTTTCCTTGGACCAATGGAGTGCAAACATGGCACTAGCATTAAGAGGCATTGGAGAACACGATGAGGGAATTGGCTGACATAGTTAAGGCGCTGGCATAGACACAAGCATAGGCCCACAGCACATGAAACCAAGTTGAGCTCTAGCAACCACGGCAAGGAGCTCAAGAGGAGAGACCAATCAAACAAGTGCATTAGCGTGCTGATTCAACTTCCTCCTCTAACTTATAGATAAGATCGGAAGTTGATCGAGCACACAAGGATCACGATAATCAGTGATGTGAGGGTTTGCATTGAGTAAAAGGCTCAAATAGGACCAACCGAGGACATAGAACCTCAGATCACTACTCCCACGACCAGGGAGGCAAAAGAAGCCAACAATCTTCCAGTCGGCAATTCGAGACATTGGATCCAATGGTAAAAGAGCTGCCTCAAAGGGTAAAGCAGTTAAAGGAGTGCCTTTAGGCTTAGGATAGTTGAGATTGCTATGAGGAGAGGATACTATTCACTAGGGCGATCGAGACGGAGTCTCTCCCTTGCAAATTTAAAATCCCCATAATCCCGTAGTACAATAGGGATAGTGACCCATATGACTATCTGGACGCATTCAATGTATAGATGGATATTCAGACGACCAATTCTCTAGTTCAGTGCTGCGTCTTCCTAGCCACTCTTAGAGATATACCTGGGACATGGCTTAGTGGTTTCCCAGCTCATAGCATTAATAGTTGGAAAAAGTGTCACAGAAAATTCATCAATCAGTCCAAAGCATTAAGAAGGCAGCTCACACCATCCTACCACCTCGCAATGGTCTTTCAGCGGAAGAATGAGTCACTGAAAGACTACATCAACCCATTTCAGGCACGAGGTCAACAACGTAGAAAGCCCATCAAATGAGAGCATCTTGACAGTGATCTTAATAGGACTTCGCAAGGACGGTAAGCTATATAAGAGCATATACAAGTCTCCAGTGAAGGACCTAGGTGAGTTTTATGAACGAGCCACCAAAGAGATCAGGTGGGAAGAAACCTTTGGCTTAAGGAAGTCTAATCAGAAAGATGAGGTGAATAGTTCTAACCAGAGTAAGAAAAAGAACAATGTCAGAAGTGGCAAAGAAAGTCAGAAGGATGGCTCTAATAGTCAATCTGCACAAAACATCATAAATGAGTGACCTCAGTATCAAGGTCGCCATGATAACTACAACGTCCTATTAGATACTCAGGATAGGATCTTTGCAATAGAGAAAGATAGGGAGGATTTCAGAAAGCCCAATCTCATAAGGACTCGTAACAGACTCAGGAACAAGGACAAGTTTTGTGCTTATCACAATGAAGCTAGGCACAATACTTTGGACTGTTGGGCACTTAAAGATGCAATTGAAGATCTAATCAAGAGAGGTCACTTAAGAGACTATGTGATGTGACCTGTGAGTTAATGACCTTAGCAATCCAAACAACCAACATAAAAGTGGCACTAGCAAACTCCTAAACAAGAAAAGGCACCCACAGTAAGAACTATATTCACCATCCACGGCAGGCTTCACATTGCAAGAATCTTAAACAGGTCACGTGAACACTATGTGCGAAAGGCAAACCACCTCCTACACACGGGTCACAATGAATTTGAGAAACTTACTAAGAAAGCAAAGACGGTTTCAGATAGGATCACTTTTACAAATGAAGATGCATGAGAAGTACACTCTCCCCACAATGATGCACTAGTCATCTGATCCAAAATTGGTAATGCCAAGGTGTGAAGAATAATAATCGATACCGACAGCTTAGTGAATGTTATGTACAAGGGATGCTTTGATCAAATGGGTTTGAGCAAGGATCAGATAAAGCCTTCCCCAAAGTCCCTTTATGGCTTCACAGGAGATGCAATATTGCTAGTGGGACAAATTAAGCTTCCTATCACTCTAGGAGATTCAAATCGACAAGCCACTGTCCTGGCAGATTTTTTGATTATAAACTATCCCTCAGCATATAATATGGTGCTAGGGCAACCTGCAATGAATGACCTGGATATGTTCACATCAACCCAGATACTTACCATCAGATTCTCAACCCCCAACGGAGTTGGATGCATGTGAGGTGAACAACACACCACTCAACATTGTTATGAGAATGCGGTTAAGCTAGGGGTGAGAGGGAAAAAGGTTAATGTGGTTTCTAGCAAAGAACAACGAGCTGGAAACATAGTAAGGGTTAGCCATGACCTCGACCCCTGTGAAATGGATGCAAAAAGAGCAACTGGTCCAATGGAAGAACTCAAGGACGTACGAGTCAACAAGGCAAATGTTAAAAAATGCCTCAAGTTAGGAAAAAACTTATCTCCAGATGTGAATACCCAGCTAACTAAATTTCTTAAGGCAAACCTGGACGTCTTCACCTAGAATTATGAAGACATGGTAGGGATTAACCCTGAAGTCATGTCACATAAGCTTAATATTGACCCCCATCACAAGCTAGTGCGATGAAAAGAAGGCCTATAACTGCTGAGCGCTATGTCACTCTTAAGGAAGAAGTGGATAAACTTTTAGCCAATAAGTGTATCCAAAAAGCTCACTACCTAACCTAGATGGCGAACCTTATGCTCATGAAAAAGAAAAATAGGAAATGGAGAACTTGCATTGATTTTAAAGACCTAAACAAAGCATGTCCAAAAGATAGTTTTCCCCTGCCTGGGATTGATTAGCTCATAGATGCAACTACTAGTCACCAGCTTCTCAGCTTTATGGATCTACTCAAGGTATAATGAAATCCCATGAACCCACCAGATGAGGAACACACCTCATTCATCATTAACTGCAGGCTATATTCACTACAAAAAAAAAAGAATTTTAGCAACCAAAACTAGTGACCAATTTTTTTTGTCTCTAATGGCGATCGATCTGAGATTACTTTGCGACTGATTGGCTAAGAACAAAAAATATGATATGTTTAAGAACTTAGCCACCAAATCAGTGATCGAAATAGTTCAGCGGCAAGCATTTTGGTGGCTATTCAGTCGCCATATAGTTACCAATTGTGAAAATTTTGTATTAGTTATAGAAATTTTTTGCAATCGAAAAGTTTAGTCATTATAAGACCTGAAAAAAAAAAGTGACAGAAGGATCGAATTGAAGATTTGACAGGGACTAAATTGAAAGATTCTTTGAAATTGGGCCCTAGTGAAAGGCGGTGGAAATTTTTGGGGTGAAACTGTAATTTGCCCCATTTTTTTATTATAAAAACTTACCTAGCCCGATTTTTTCTCCAAACTTCCTGAAATTTCCCCTGCATCTTCCCTCTCGGCTGAAGCTTTCCACCACTGCTTCTCTGTCCGTCATAGTCGCCATCCCATTGCCGTCGAAGCCTTTCCAATCGACGAGAATCTTCTGATGTTTTTTCAGCATTTGTCAGTGCGTATCTTCTTTCTCTTACGCAGAGCTTCCTCTCTCCAGCCGAAGGCCGTCTTATGTCCTGCTTTGGCTAGCCTTCATCTCTCATTGCACCAGTGGCATTCAACTAGTCTCAAGCCATCAGCCATCTCCTTTCCTTCCTTCGACATCCTCCTTCTTACCAATTCATGGCAACAGCCTTCCTCCCTTTGGTTCTGCACTGTTCGGCCAACTCTTCCATCAGCTTGCTATCGAAGCTTCTGCCAGTGACGAGCTGACCACCGGTACTTCAGACTCCGCTGAGTATTTGTAGATCATCAGATTTATTTTATAGTAATCCTACAGCTAGTTTTCCAAGATATCTAAGTTGAAACCCTTAACAGTGTAGGTTCGGGCAGCAACTCCTGTAGGCTCACCGGCAACATCCCAGCTCCAGCCAAGCTGGCTCCTGACATTTTGGAAGCTGGTGAGTAATCCTAGAATAAAAGATTTATTTTATAGCTTACCTACATCAACTTTTCAAGTAGATTCAGTTTGAATAGTAAATTTCAAAATTGATGAAAGTTAGAATTTTCTTATTGATTTGCTTTAGATAAATCCCTTTTAATGAATCAAGCCTACAAACGTTAGATATCTGAGAATCCAATTGAAAAAGCCAACTAGGCTAAGCTTCTCGATTTTTCCTGTTAGTTGGTTTAGCTCCTTAAAGAATTTTCAAGGTGAGTGGACAATCTTTTTCACTGAAAATCCCATATCAGAATATAATAAAATTTTACTATATGAGATGTTATAATTTCTTTTAAATAATATAATTTTTCTATATATTAATCTGATTTCGAAGGTATATTTATATGTTGTGCATGTACATGAAATAGTTGGCCATGCTAAAATTATGCATTTTCATCTTGTTATTTATTATTGAAATTAAAGATTATTGCTTTTCTATATGAAGGCTTTTGCAAAACACATTTAATATTTCAACATATTAAATTGTCTGAATGACAATATTACATTTATCCGTAATAGTGAATCTTAAAAAGTGATCACTGGCTTCATAATGCCAAATTTGATAGCCTACATTCCCTCTTTTTTTTAGCAGCAAGTCTGCAATCCATATCTTGACAAATTAGAGACAATGCTAATGGGGACCAGCTTTTCATTAACTTGATTGGCATCAAGTTCTCATACAACATATATTGTTACATGACTTGCACATTAAACGTTGGATATACTTAATATTTTTCTATCTTAAGTTACAGTGAGGAAAATCAGAAACTTTTTGAGGTATCTGGATGCACTATATCTCACCCATTTGATCATCGGGATCAGGGTATCAAAATTACAAAAACATTTCTTAGGTCTTAAGGAGGAAGTGAGGCACAAAAATTGAAAATGTCAAATCAGAAACCCAAGTTGGCCACAATTATAGTGAGTGTCATTGATTCACTTTAGTTGATGCCATGGTCCAACACACAGAGTTATCAACTTACAGTCTTATCTGCAATATATTCAAAGCATTCTATATATTCCGTCTGTAAAATAGAAGGTATCTTATCATTCACATAGTTTTCATCACACACTTTATGTCACTAGCTATGCTTACCCTAATATTTGCACACATATTTGTGAAAGGCATAACTAATGAATATATAGGTCATCAGACCAACCTATGAAGGAAAGGTATAGAAAGTAAAATATGGAAAACTGTATTGATCTATATCATGTAAACAAGTTCCTCTAAAATCCTTTTTTTTTCTAGAGTTGAAGTTCTGCATATATGTTAACAAAATTTTCCTCTAAAATTTTAAAATTGGCAAGTAATCATTGATTTTAACAAATTACAAAAGTGTAAATGAATAAAATTTTCCTCGTGCATGCTAACTTGTCCAGTGTGATACATTGACTTGAAGTAACATAATATCTTAGGGTACATTAGTTTTTTACTTGATTTATATGTGATTAATTAGTTTTCTACTTAGGTTAGATTTGTATTGAGTTGAATTTATTGTCACATTTGTATTAATTTAGGTGTTGAATTCCTAAGCATCACAACTAAGTGATAATAAGTGGTGTGAATGCCTTCTTTGCTTCCAATCCAAATCATTTTGACAAAAGGATGATTAAAACTACACTTGAAAGTGTCAAAC
>JANHAO010016642.1:0-14281 GCA_026873985.1 Saraca asoca
ATTCAAGTGCGATGGGCTGGGGTCCGTTGCAAGAAGGATGATACGTGATCGATGTTTATTGTTTGCAGTGTGTAAATTACTCACTATGAGGGATTATAAGATTATTCTCACGTTAGGGATTACCCCCTCCAAACACGAGGGTATACTTTCCAGTTAATGGGAATGTTTTTTTTTTTTTAAAGTGAGAAATTTGAACGTAAATTTACTTTTTCATGCTTAATATTTTATTGTTAATATAATATTTTTTTGGTAATTGTTAGTATGATATTAGTATTTAAAAATTGTGCAAATATACTAATTAAGTTTAACAAGGAAAGGTAAGTCATTGATTACTCTCACTTAAATCATGTAAACATAATGTATACATTAGAATGTTTTTTTTTTCTCCTTTACTAATGTTGTATTATGAATTTAATTTTGATTCATATAAATTTGTTTTTTACTCTCACTTATTTTTATGTTGTTAAGTACTTGAAAGAATTGTTAAATTTTTTATTGTTAATAAAAAAAATATTTACTTTTGCTTTTATAATAATGTGTCAAGTTCTTATTTTTGATAGTATAAAATTGTTTATCTTAATAGTGAATTAAATTTAAACTTTTTTATCATATCCTATAATTATTTTTTAAAATTAATGAATTTATAATAATTAATTTAACATATTAAATGACATATTACGAATACTTTAGCATTATGACATATTAAAATACTCCATTTACTCCAATATACTTTAACATGCAGCTGGGATGGACAATTTTATCCACAAAATTGCCAGCTTTGTCTCCGCAGCAGTATGGACTCATTACATTCGTGGGTCCTGCAAAATCTAATCATTTTTTTGCTTTTTGGATGACAGAGTAACGGTAGGTGGCAGTTATAATTTTAGTGGTAAAAAAGAGAGAGGTGAAATTAATTTCTAAAACTGAAAAAATTTGTGTGTAATTAAGCCTAATTACAAGAATGTTGGAGTAATTTACATCTATTTTATAATATAGCTGTGATTTTTCTGTTGTGCGGGCCACGGTCCGCAAGAATTGGTGCGCATGCGTCCATTTCAAAATGGGTTCAAATCAAGTGGTCCGCATAAGCCACGTATAAAATAGTCCTATACGCATGGACAAGCTTTCTTACAGATCCCTCCACAATTGTGCAATCACTGCCTATTGCTATTAGTCATGCATTTTCATATGTCCAATGTAAAAACTTTCTCATATTATGAGGGACAGTTTAAGCACTAGAAAGTGCATTGTTTTAGTTAATAAAACAAGGTAAAATGTAAAGTACTTCTGTATTTTGAAGGTACACCAATTTTTCAATTACATGATTGTGCAATATATCCCTCCTGTACACCAATTCTTCAATAATTTTTCATATTATTGATTCTTTGAATTCTTGTATTAGGACTTTTAATAAAAGAAAAGAAAATTATAATTTTTGAGAAGGAGAGAAGGAAAGAAATGCAAGGGATATGGTTGTTTGAAGATCTTGGATGTTAGTAGATTTGGAGGTTGAAAGTTAAGCTGTCTTGAACTCTTGAGATGTCTTCTATTTATAGACTCCTAAATTAGCCTTCGGAGTTGAAAAACTCTTGAATTTGCTTTTGAACTTTGGATTTGAAGTAGATATTGAATTTTATTTTTGATAAGTTTCAATAATAGATCTACTTTTGTAGAGAATTTTGAAAAATATCATCATCTTCTTCTCAACCTTCAAATCAAGATGTAATAAATAGTTAAGTAATAGTTATTTCTAATATAAAATAAAAATTACATAACTGGAATATATGCACCCACTCAACAAATTTACAAAATAGATTTTTTGATATTTTTCAAGATTATATTATCAAAACTTGTGAACAAAATTTAAATATTCATAAAACTTATGATTCAATATCTCTTCTTTCAAAGCATTTAGTAGAAGAACACAAAAAATATTATAATTATTTGCTCATATTATAAAACTTATGTATTTTAAAACTTCCTGCAAAAAATGATATGAAAGGAAAAATAATAATATAAGAAGAAGATCAAGATCAAGATCAAAATATTAAAAATTATCAAGAAATAAAGGAAAAAGAAGAAGATCCATATATTAATGAAGAATTCAGTTTTATAAATGAATATGTGAGGTCAATCTAGTAATCAATAATGAATTTTGTCAAACATTTCATGCTTTAGTAGACTCTAGAGCAAATTTAAATTGTATTCAAGAAGGATCAATACCTACAAAATATTTATAAGAAGACAAGAGAATCGTTAAGAAATGCTAGTAGTGTCAACATGCAAATTAATTATAAACTAGAAAATGCACATATATGTAATCAAGGAATTTGTTTCAAAAATAATTTTGTTTTAATAAAAAATATCAATGAATCAATAATTCTAGGAATTCCATTTTTAACTCAAATTTATCCTTTTAAAGTAACTCTAAAAAGAATTTAGCCTTTAAAATTTGATAAAATATGTTTTAGATTTACGATACCTCTTATATCCAAAGTTGTTAATATTATTCAAGAAAATGAGGTACTTTCAATAAATATAATTAGGAAAAAGGAAAAAGTTATTTATGATCTTCAAAATGAAGTTTATTATATGATAGTAGAATAAAAATTAAATAATCCTTAAATTCAAGAAAAAAATTGAAAAATTGAAAATTCTTTTTGAGAATGAAGTATATGCAGAAATTCCAAATGTCTTTTGGAATAGAAAGCAACATATGATTTTTCTACCATATGAAAAAGATTTTGATTAAAGAAATATTTCTACAAAAGCAAGACCAATCCAAATAAAGGAAGAATTATTAAATTATTGCAAAAAAGAAATTTGTTGTGGGTATTCTTGGAGCAATGCGAAATGGACTGACAAAGGCCCAACAGAAGATGAATCCAACTAGAGAAGGCCGAGGTCATTCAAAAATTAAGGTCACTCAGCAAAGGCACCAGATCACTAACCTTGAGCTCAAGATGCAAGACAAGGTCAAAGCAGCAGTCCCAACTTGTTAAGATTAAGCTCTAGCTTGTCGGTCCAAGCATATCACCCAAGCCATCTTTCAGAAGGCTCACTTTGGATAAACCTAAAAACAGGATGAACTTGCACAGCCAACAGATCACCCAGCATAAGCTCAGCTCGCCAAGCAAATGACCTCAAGCATTGGGTATAAAACATCAAAGTCTAGTTAGCAAATAGAGGCACATACTTCCAATTGACAGATTAGCCTTGAAAAAAAACCAACAGGTCAGCCTCCAACAAATCGATAATAAGTTGCCAAGCATTTATTGCCCAATACAGCGGAAAAGATAGATTTACAATTGATCAAATTACACTTGTAACCCCACTACTTCTATAAATAGGAAATCATTGTAACAAAGGAGAGGAAAAAATATATGTAGAAACTTTGCCAAAATAGTGAGTGATATATGTATTATTGCTCTACTATACTAAATAGAGAAATAACCACACAACTGCAAATATAACCACCATGGACGTAGGGGTCATACTGACTTTAGCTGAACCATGTTAAAAATCTTTAGTATTCATCTTGTTCTTCCTTTTTCCTGCTCCTTGCTTGTGTTTTCACACTTCTTACAGTGGTTTAGGAAGTCATTGAACTTTTCTTGTTAACTAGATTTCACCATCAACATTTTGGTGCTAGAAGGAGAGCCCAAATTGCACTTTTTCTCTTTAATTCATTGTGCAACTACAATGGCAAGATGAAGGACTACCAAGAACATTGATGCTACTACTGACCAGCCTGAAGGTCATATGGAACAATAATGGGAAAGGTTACCGATTGAAAGCTTTGCCTTCCTTATGGCAGGTGCTGTTGCTGGCATAGTACCATTGACCCCTCACCAGTCTACTGCTTTTGAGGGTAATGGAGTACAAACATGGCACCAACATTAGAAGGCACTTGAAAACATAGTAAAGGGAGTTAGTCCATACGGTTAGGGCACTGGCTCAGGCACAAGCCTAGGACGCACAAAGACAAGTTGAGGTCACTGTGCCCAAAGGAGAACTCTAGTAACTAGGAGCTCGACAAGAGAGGCTTGTCAAAGAAGAATATCAACAAGCTGGTTCTATCCATTCATCCAACTCATGGTTGAGGTCAAAGGTCCATTGAGCTCACAAGGATGATGGCGAAGACAATCAACAACTTAAGAGCTCACGTCAAAAAGGGAATTCAAATGGGACTGATCAGGGACATAGATCAGATTGCTATTCACCGGGTCATGAGCACAGCAAAAGGCATAAAGCCTCAATCGCCATTCCCATGACCAGAAGGGTTTAAAGAGCCATCGATCCTCTGGTTGTCGATTAGAGGCACAGGACTTGATGATTAAAGAGTTGCTTCAAAGGGTGCAGCAACTAGAAAAATGACCTATAGCTCAAAGCTGTCAAGATAATTACAAGGAGAAGATACCTTTCACAAGGGAGATTGAGACAGAACCTCTTCCTCACAGGTTTGAAATCCCCAAGATCCCGTAGTACAATGGAGATAGCAGCCCGTATGACCACTTGGATGTATTCAATGTCCAAATGGATCCTTAGACCACCAATCCATTGGTCAAATGCCGTATCTTCCCTGCCACCCTTGGAGAAATATCTCAGACGTGGCTCAGGAGTCTTCCAACTCATAATATCCACAGTTAGGAAAAATGTCAGAAGAGATTCTTAAACTAATATATAAGAAGATAGCTTGCACTGTCCTATCACCTCACAATAGCCTTTCAATAGAGAGATGAATCATTGAAAAACTACATCACCCGGCTCAAGCACAAGGTTAGCAATGTAGAAAATCCTTCAGATGAAAGCATCCTTATAGTGATCTTAGTTGGACTTCATAAGGATGGAAAACTCTACGAGAGTATATATAAATCTCCAAGGAGGGACTTAGGTGAATTATATAAGTGAATAGCCAACGAAATTAGGTAGGAGAAGGCTTTTAGCCCAAAGAAATCTAACTAGAAGAATAAAGCGAATGGCACCAACCGGGGTAGAAAGAGAAATAATGGTGGGAATAACAGAGAAGGTTAAAAGGATGGCTCTGGTGACTAGGCCACGAAAAAGGCCAGAAGTGAGTGACCTTTATGCCAAGGTCGCCACAATAATTAAGTGTCCTACCGGATATTCCAGACAGGATCTTTGCTACAGAGAAGGATAAGGAGGACTTTGGGAAGCCTAAACCCCTGAAGGCTCCCCTCGAGTGCAGGAATAGAAATAAGTTCTGTACCTATCATAATGAGGTCGAGCATAATACTTCAGAGTGTTAGGCATTCAAGGATGCCATTGAGGGTCTCATCAAGAAAGGTCACTTAAGGGACTATGTGGTGTGACCTTCGGGATAGCAACCTTCAAGCCCAAGCAACCAGTACAACATCAGCATCAACAAACTCCTGAGTATGAGGAGGCACTCCCGTGAGGACCATATTCACCATCTATAGTAGACTTCACATTATAGGTACTTTCAATAGGTAGCACAACTATTATGTGCAAGAGGCGAGCTGTGTCCTACTCACAAACCATGGGGAATGAGAAAGACTCATTAAGAAAGTGAGAATAGCCTTTGATAGCATCACCTTCATAGAAGAAGTTGCACAGGCAATACACTTTCCCTATAATGATACCTCTGTTATCTGAGCTAGAATAGGTAATATCAAGGTGAGGGGGATAATGGTTGACACTGGTTATTCTGTGAACATTATGTATAAAAGGTTCTTTGAGCAAATGGGAGTGAGCATGAGCCAGTTGAGGCTTTTCCCTAAGCCCTCTATGGCTTCATGGGAGATAGGATATTATCGGTAGGGCAGATCAAGCTCCCTATTACTATAGAAGACTTGAATCATTAAGCCACTATCATGGCGGACTTTCTGATCATAGATTGTCCCTCACGTACAATGTGGTGTTGGGATGACTCGTGATGAATGACTTGGATATGGTCACATCGACTAAGACACTCATCATCAGATTCCCAATGGGGTCGAATGTGTGTGAGGAGAGCAGTAGATATCCTGACAGTGCTATAAAGATGCAGTGAAACTCAAAGTAAAAGGAAAGAAGGTTAATGTAGTGTCTGGTGGGGAACCATGAGCCATGAGCACAACGGAGGTCAACCACAACCTTGACCCCCCCCTCCGAGGTGGATACAAATAGAGCTATTAGCCTGATAGAAGAGCTTGAAGATATGCAGGTTAATGAGGTAAATGCAGAGAGATGCCTTAAGCTAGAGAAAAACTTAATTCTAAATGTTAAAACATAGTTGACTGAGTTTCTTAAAGCGAATCTAGACATCTTCACCTGGAATCATGAAGGCATGGTGAGAATAGATCCCAAGGTTGTGTCACACAAACTTAATATCGACCCCACCACAAACTAGTTTGCCAAAAAAGAAGACCCATGACTATCGAGTGTTATGCCACTCTGAAGGAGGAGGTGGATAAGCTTATAGCCAACAAGTTCATCTGAGAAGCTTATTACCTATTGTGGGTGCTTCCCAAAAGGAAAAACAGACTCACCAAAGGCTCAATAAGATGTAGAGCCCAATCATGTAGAGCCCAGATCAGGATCGCTTAGCAAGAGTCACAGCTCGCCAAATGCAAGCAGAGGACAAAAGCAAAATGAGGACTTGATCTATTGAGGAAGACTTCAACTCGCTGACAGAAGCACAAACACCAAGGACGTCCTCTAAAAGAGCCAATTGAATGAACTCGATAAGGTTAATCAATGCGGCCTCAGGTCATTGAGATAGTGAGCTGAGAATATAAACAAAGGGTCCGATCAGCAACAAGAGACACATGTCCCCCAACTGACAGATGATCATTCAAAACTGACACATCAATCCCCCAGATATCCGACAATGATTCATCTAGCAATTATTATATGACGTCAAACATTTAATGCCCGGTGTGGCATATGTAATCATTTTGCTACCTATAAAATTACACTTGTAACCCTCCCTGTGTCTATAAATAGCGAGGGAGAACCATTGAATGGAATAAGTGAGAGATTGCATGCACACACTTTGTTAAGGTAGAGAGAAAAGCCTTTGTAAGAGAGTAACATTGTAACCATGTGAGACCATATAGAATTGCTATTCTTTAGCTGAAAATATAGTTCATCGTGGACATAAGGGCTTGAACAGGCTTTGGTTAAACCATGATAAAATCCTATGTCCATTACCCCCTTTTCTCCTTCTTCTCTTCTCTTATTTTCCTAGTTCACACTCATATTTCTAACTTGTAGTTTAGGGTCTCAAGAACTTTCCCCGTTGACTAGAATTTGGATCCTCAGAACTAGGTTTCACCATCAACATTTTGGTGCCCACCATGGGGGCCTCAACTGCATTCTCCTCTTCTTTGATTTACTAACTAACTATGATGGCAAGAGGAAGGACTACAAGAAGTTCTGGCACTATCGCTTCCTAGCCAAATGGTCTCATACAGTACTAAGGAGAGACATTGCCAGTTGGAGGTCCAGTTTTTCCTACAGCAGGAACTTCTGCTACCCCAATGGTAGGCGCTGCTATTAGCGTAAGGCCTTTTATTTCCTGTCAACTTACTGCCTTCGACGTGAATGGAATTCAAGCATGGTTCCAATGTCAAGAAATGCTTGAAAACATTGTGAAGGAGTTGGTCAATGTCGTAAAGGCATTGGCTCAGGCCCAGGCATAGGGCACTCAAGGGCAAGCTGAAGGTGTTACACCTAGAAGAGGGCCTTGATAGCCTGGGGTCAGTAGGAGAAGGTTGCCAGTGAAGAACATAGATGAGCAGGCTCAATCCACTCATCTAACTTACAACTAAGATTGTAAGTCCATTGGATCTGTAGGGATGGACAAGAAAATAATCAAAGGCAAGGTTCGCACCAGGAAAGAATCTCAGGTGAAACCGACAACAAACACAGGTCAGATTGTCGTTCTCCGAATCATGAATGCGATGGAAGACCTAAAACTCATTATGACCATTCTCATGGTCAAGGTGGTGATAGAAGTCACCAAAGCACCAGTCGTTAGTTTGTGACTCCAGACCCAAAGATTGAAGAGTTGCTGAAGAGGGTCCAATAGCTAGAAAAATGACCCCTAACTTAGAACTACCAAGATCAGTATGAGGAGAGGTCGCCTTTCACTGGGGAGATTGAGACTAAACCTTTTCCTTAGAAGTTTAAAATCCTAAATATCCCACTATATAATGGGGATAGTGGCTCGCACAACCATCTAGATGCATTCAATGTCCAAATGGACCTCCAGACCACCAATCAACTAGTAAAGTGTCATGTCTTCCCCATTACTCTTGGAGAGATACCTTGTACATGGTTTAGGAGCCTCCTTGCCCGAAGCATTCGTAGTGGGGAAGAATGCCAAGCAAAATTCCTTAGCTAGTATAGGGCATTAGAAAGGCAATTTGTGCCATCTTGCCTCCTCACGATAATTTTTCAACAAAGAGATAAGTCGCTAAAAGATTACATTACCCGATTCAAATGCAAGGTTAGTAACATTGAAAACCCTTCTAACAAAAGCATTCTCACGGCCATTTCAGTCGAACTTAGAAAGGATGATAAGCTTTATGAAAATATATACAAGTCCCTAGTGAAGAACTTAGGGGAGTTTTATGAGCAAGCAATGAAAGAGATTAGGTGGGAAGAGACCTTCAGCTTAAAGAAGTTTGATTAGAAAGAAGAATCAAGTGGCTCGGGCTGAAAAAAGAAGAGGGGAAACAATGAGAATAATAAAAATGACCAGACAGTTGGATTAGATAGTCAAGTCATGAAGAAAGCTAGCGGTGATCGACCTCAATACCAAAGTTGCTACGACAGCTATAGTATCCTATCAGACGCCCTAGATCGAATCTTTGCAATGGAGAGGGATAATGAGGACTTTAAAAGACCTAGACCCATAAAAGCTCCCCTCCATAAAAGAGACAAGACTAGGCTTTGTGCCTATCATAATGAGGTTGGGCACAATATTTTTGATTGTTGGGCACTTAAGGACACCATTGAAGACCTCATTAGAAAGGATCGCTTAATGGACTATGTGGTCTAACCCTCCAGACATCGACCTCTATGATCCCAACAACTAGCTCAACATCAGTCAACTCCCGAAAATGAAGCAACACCCTCAGTAAGGACCATATTTACAATTTACAGTGGACCACACGTTGCAGGAGCTTTAAAGAGGTCACATGAGCAATACATATGGGAAGCAAGGCACGTACTGATTGCAAGAAGTGATGAAATTGGTGGACCAGTGAAGAAAGCTAGGACGAGCATCAACTGCATCACTTTTACAGGTGAAGACGCTCGAGGAATGCATTCTCCACATAATGATACCATGGTTATATGAGCCAAATTTAGCAATGTTAATGTATGGAGAATCATGGTTGATACGGGCAACTTGATTAATATGATATATCAACAATGCTTCGATTAGATGGGCATAAGCCTTAGTCAACTCAAACCATCCTCGGAGCCCTTTTTTTGTCTTTACAGGGGACGCGGTAGTCCTAGTCAGACAAATCAGGATCCCCATAACCCTCAAAGATTTAGAATGCCAAGCCACTACCTTGGTTGACTTCCTAATTATAGACTCTCTCTTAACATACAATGTGGTGTTAGGATGGCTAGTGATGAATGAACTAGACATGGTGATATCACCCAGGACGCTTACCATAAAATTCCTAACCTCGAATGGAGTCGGGTGCATACGGGGAGAGTAAGAGGTGGCTCGACGATGCTATAGGGAAGTAGTTGAAATAGAAGGGAGGAGAAGGAAAGTTGATGTAGTCTTTGGAGGAGAGCCACGACCTATGACCTCGACTAGCATAAGTCATGGCCTAGATCCTTGTGAAATAGATGCCAAAAGGGCAATAAGTCCAACTGAAGAGCTTGAAGATGTTCAAGTAAGTGAGGCTGATGCTGGAAGATGCCTTAAATTGGGTAAAAAAATCGAAAGGGCAACAAGTCCAACCGAAGAGCTTGAAGATGTTCAAGTAAGTGAGGCTGATGCTAGAAGATGCCTTAAATTGGGTAAAAAAAACTATCTCCAAGCATGAAGAAGAAGCTCACGAGGTTCCTCAAGGCGAATCTTGATGTCTTTGCTTGAAATCATGAAAATATGGCCGGGATCAATCCAAAGGTCATGTCACATAGGTTAAATATCAACCCCAACCATAAGCTAGTATACCAAAAATGTAGGCTGATGACCATCAAATGATACAAAGCACTTAGGGAGGAAATGGACAAGTTGTTAGCAAACAAGTTCATCCAGAAAGCTCACTATACCACTTGGGTGGCTAATCCCATTTTGGTGAAAAAGAAAAATGGGAAATGAAGAACTTGTATTGACTTTACTGACCTTAACAAGGCCTGCCCGAGGGACAGCTTCCCATTGCCAAGGATTGACCAGTTGGTAGACACAATGGCAAGACATAAGCTTCTTAGCTTCATAGATGTGTACTCAGGATATAACTAAATTCCTATGGCCCATCAAGACGAAGAGCACACCTCATTTATCATTTACTGTGGGTTGAACTATTATAAGGTAATGCCTTTTGGACTGAAGACACGAAAGCAACCTATTAGCGGCTGGTAAACATAATGTTAAAAAGCAAATCCAAAAGACAATGGAGGTGTATGTGGACAATATGCTAGTAAAGTTTGAACAAGTCACTAACCACATCCACAATCTTGGGGAGATGTTTCAAATCTTGAGGAAATATTGAATAAAGCTAAACCCACACAAATGTGCATTCGGGGTCACCTCTAGGAAATTTCTTGGCTTTATGGTAAATAGTAGGGGGATTGAAGCTAATCCTGAGACGATCCGAGCTCTGCCTGACATAAGATCTCCTGTGGGGCCCAAAGATATACAAAGCCTGAATGGCCAAGTTGCAACACTAAGCAGGTCTATCTCTAAAGTGACAAATAAGTGTGTCTCTTTCTTTGATATCCTGAAGAAGGAAAAAAGGTTTGAGTGGACAAAACAATGTGAGATTGCCTTCCAGTAGCTCAAATAGTATCTTGGGCAAGCTCCCCTTTTGACAAAACTAAAAGAAGGTGAAAGGTTGATCATCTATCTAGGAGTATCCCAGTATACCCTCAGCTCAGCTTTGATGTGAGAAGAAGGGAGTTTAGTTTCCTATTTACTATGTGAGCAAAAGATTATCAAACGCAGAGACAAGGTATTCCCCGATGGAGAAACTTGCTTACTACCTAGTAATGATCTCGAGAAAGCTACGACCTTACTTCTAGGCACATAGTATAGAAGTGCTGATGCAGTTCCCATTAAGGCAAGTCCTACAGAAGACAGATGTCTAGGGATGCTTCCTCAAATGAGCAATTGAATTATACCAATTTGAAATTAAATTTAAGCTTAGACCAATAACTAAAGGGCAAGCTTTAGCAAAGTTCATAGTAGAATTCACCGACCCTATGTAAGAGGAGATAGAGACATCAAAATTTCCATGCTAGGAGCTGTACGTTGACGGGTCATCTAGCAAGCAGAAAGGCGGGGCAGGGGTGCTCCTTATCAATCTAGAAGGACACAAAATCCTCTGTGCACTAAGGTTCAGCTTTCATGACATGAATAATGAAGCTGAATACAAAGCCTTGTTAGTTGGACTGTGGCTAGCCAAAGAGGTGCGATATCAGAGAATAAGGATTTTTAGTGATTCTTAGCTTGTGGTCTGTCATGTGTGAACAGAATACCAAGCTTGAGGCTCAAAGATGACCGCCTACTTGTAAAAGGTTCAGAAGTTGTTAAAGTCATTTTAGCATTATGAGGTCGACTAAATACTACAGACCTAGAATACACATGTTGATGCCTTGGCCCACCTTACTATGACCAAGGATGCTAACTTTCTAGGAGCAATCCCGATAAAACTTCCTTTATCCTTAAGCATAAAGCAGGAAGATGTGGTCATGATAATTGCCAAGATGTTGGGCTTCTAGATGAATCCTATCCTAGACCATTTGCAAGATGGGAAGCTACCAGAAGATAAGCTCAAAGCCCAGAGATTATGAATTCGAGTAGCCTGATATTGCATCTACGATTATGTGTTATATAAGAAAGGGTTCTCCACCCCACTTTTAAGGTGTATTGATGGCCCAGACTGTGATACCATCCTTGAAGAAATTCACACCGGCCATTGTGGAAATCATACAGGAAGGATGTCTCTAGCTCAAAAGGCTCTTCGATAGGGATTCTATTAGCCAATGATGAAGCAGGATGCAATCAAATTTGTTAGGAGGTGTAATAAGTGTCAATGATTCGCGACGATCCCATGAGCTGCACCAGCCTACTTATGGCAAATGGTTAGTCGATGGCCCTTTACGATCTGGGTGATGGACCTTATAGGACCACTACCTACAACTCGTGGAAACTGCAAACATGTAGCAGTAGCTATGGATTATTTTACTAAATGGGTAGAAGCAAAAGAGCTCACAGAGATTTCATTTGCAAAGATCATAAAGTTTGTTTGGAATAATATTCATCTATAGATTCAGAGTCCCCTAGCAAATTGTGATTAATAGCGAGACTCAATTCAACAGCGAGCAGTTCCTTGAGTTTTGTAATGATCTTGGGATTATGAAGAGCTTTTTGGCCATAGACTATCCACAAGCTAATAGGCAGGTCGAAGCTGTCAACAAGATAATTAAGCATATCTTGAAGACAAAGTTAGAGGATAAAAAGGGAGCATGGGTGAATGAGCTACTAAAGGTACTTTGGGCTTACAAAACTACAATCTATAGTGCCACCAGAGAAACTCCCTTTGTGATGGTATATGGTTCCAAAGCAATGATCCTAGCAAAACTAGAGATGGTGTTACAACAAAGGATCACCTTCGATCTGAAAGATAATAATCGGCTGCTTGCTGCAAATTTAGATCTTATGGAGGAAATAAGCAAAAGGGCCCACTTAAGAGTCACAACCTACCAACAACAGGTCATGAGATACTACAACCAAAGGGTTTGATCCCAAAGCTATAAACTCAGTGATCTCGTTCTATGCTTAGTACTTCTTGGCATGCGCAAGGCCAATGAGGGACCTCTAGGGCCAAATTTGGAAGGCCTATACCTCGTCAAGAGAGTTATTGGTCATAGAGCTTATCATTTGGCCAACATAGATGGAATAGAATTCCTTGAGCCTAAAATGCCATGCACCTCCATCCTTATTATTAGTAGGAATCCAGATCTTGTAGAATTATTTGAAATAATATAAAGACACGTAGGTGTTCTTTTGAAATTTTCATGTACATATCAAATTATTTCCAGATAAAATTCTAATAAAGCTTTGTGAAAGATGTTAACTAGATCGCAATCCATTACAGTTGTTATTTAAAAAAAAATTGGATAATGCCTATAAAGCAATCAAACGTAAATTGAAATGTTGTGAAAATCCATACAATAAAATGGAGTACATAAATATATTCAAAAGTTGAGAGGCAAAATTTGCAAGTTATAAAAGCCAAGGGCGTAAAGGGCAAGATCTCCAGGAGTAGGACTCTCATAAGCAAAATCTTTGCAAAGTAAAGAGTCAACAAGAGCAGTAGCGGGGTCATCTATCATTAAACCTCCAATGGCTTTCGCAAAATGTGAATCGCCCTCCATTTGAGTGGAACCCCTAGAAGGAAGAAACCCAGTAATAGACTCTATAAATTTTTTAGAGGAACTAGCCCTAGCTACCCTCCCCTTCATGAAGTACTCCATGGCCATGAGAACCTCCTCGCCAAAGAAAGAGAAGTCTAGCTTGGGATGATTTTTCCACAAAGTGTAAAATAAGATAAAACTAGTTTTAGACTCTGCCTTCTCCACTGCCTCCATGACCAAATGTCATTTTAGTTTGTAATGCAATAAGTCCACTCCCACATTGTCTAATTTGTTATGGACATTGTCATGGTTAGGTCTCAATTTATTTTCTTCTTTTTTTAATTTATTTCCTACTTTTAAAAGATTGGCTTTAATTAGGGGTGACAAATGGATGGTTTGAATGGATTTGGATTAGGTCACTAATGAATGGATTGATAATGACTCATTTATCCATTTATGACTCAACTAAAATTTTATATGAGTCATGGATTGACCCATGATCATACATAAAGGGTTAGATCTAATCTATTCATTAAATAATAATTAATTTTATGTTATTTTATTCTAATATTTTTATCTCATCATTCTTAACATTACAATTATATTTTATTGTCAGCATTAAAAAATAATTTTTTTACTATTAAAATTTTAAATTATATTTTAACTTCATCATTAAAAAATAATTTTTATTATTAAAATTTTAAAT
>JANHAO010016643.1:0-14296 GCA_026873985.1 Saraca asoca
TTCCTCAATTATCTACCTAAGATTAGATAATAAGTTGATCAGGCATATTATCTTTATGTAGGCATAATAGTTAAACCAATTAGGCAAAATAACTATAATAGGGATTTTGCTCAAATAATTGCCAAGAAGTTCATAGGTGGGCTAATCCCAATCCTGGAGTAAGAATTTACTCATACATGATGAAAAGAGAAACGCAATTCATTAATGTAAAAGAAAACATAAAGATCAAGAATGATAAAGAAAGTAAAGAATGTAAACAAGAAAGAAGAAAAGAAAATAGATGAATGTAACTCAAAATTCTTGAAAGAACAATAAAGAAAAGAAGTAAAGTCTAATTAGAATAAGAAAAACTCCTAAAAGAATGAGAGAACTCGGACTCTAAAAGACCTAAACAATCCTACTTGTTGGCTCTCCAAATCAGCTCCTTAGACAACTATTTATAGGCTTTTCCAGACCCAAAATACGGCTGTGTTCTTCAGCATGGGCTGCCTATGTTTTAGGCTATTTTGGCTTCTAGAAGGCCGCAAGGTCTGGCTTGGAACACGATCATGTTTGGGGACATGGCCAGGTCGTGTTTTGTATTGGATTTTGTCTTCTCTTTTGCTTTCATTTGCACTTTCAACTTGGACTTTTTATATCTTTTTCTTCAATTCTTCTTGACTCAAGTATGCTTCATTCTTCATCTTTTATTTTCCTTTTTGGAGCCTTTTTTCTACTATCTTGAAAGACAAAAACAAACTAAAGCAGTACCAAGAGCAAACTAACAAAATTAAGGTAAAAGTAGGATAAAAATCACATTTTAATAACTAATTAAGAGGTGATATTTATCATTTTTGTAGGTATATTTTTCACTTATCAAATAGCTATAGAAAATTAATCATTTTAGGTGCAGATTATAGAACTTAATGATTATGTAGCAACAATGTAAATTTAGAAGTAGAAAAAAAAAATAGATTTAGTGCATAGGGTTTTTAAAGTGGTTCAACTTTAATTGAAACCACAATTCAAGTCTACTCCACTGGATAATGCTCAAACAGATCACCGCTTTAATTAATCAAAACATCAAGATTTAACTGGGCTCCTAAAATGCCAGTTTAAAATACAAGAATTACAATAGGGATTTTGTTAACTTAGAAGAATTAAACCTGGCTTTTCTAAACCTAAAAAAAGGAAAAAGAAACATAAGAAATTATACAAGCTCTTGCTACCATATACACAATTTCTATCAATCTAGAAACCTTAAAGGAAAATAAAAGATAAGAAAAGAATAGGGTAAAGTAGAAATACAATGCTAGAAGGTCTGAGAGAAAAATTCTCAAACAACTAAGATGAATTTAGTAGATGTTTGATTCAAAATCACTTAATTTGTTCTAGAAATCTTGTAAGGCAAAATTTGATGAAGCTATTTTCTCTAAGATTTTTGAACTTGAAGGACAAAGAAAATCATGTAGAAGTTATGAAAATTGAAGGTAGTTGTGACTTTTATAATTGCTGTAACAATCTATAACAAAAAAACTAAGTTATAGTTTGTGAATCAATTTAGATAGAAATCCTAACTTTCAATTTTAAAATTTTTTCAAAGCTATTCTTCGTGTAGACTTTTCAACATGGATTGATCAATGAATCAATTCATAATGTGTAAAATAGTTTTAATAAAATTTTCCTTTCTTGAAGTGGTTTGCTTCTTTCTACCTCTTATTGTAAATATTTGTTTGAATCAAATTTCTTTTGAATTCACTTATGAAACGTCCTATAAAAAAAATTGCTAATTCTAATTTGGGATCTCTTTATTCACATATATATTGTGAAACTTGTAAAACAAATAAAAATAAATAGTGAAATATATTGTCAAGTAGTAATATATCTGATTTGATTAAAATTGTTTTTTAACATCAAAACCAAGAAATATGTAGCTAGGGTAATATAGGCTAACAAGGTCCAAATTAATTAATTTCATTCTAATTTCATTAACTGAGCCTAGCACATAAATTAACCCTTAATACTGAATTGATCAAAACCCAACACCTCAAGTAACTCAATAATAACATTAGGATAAGAAAAGGCCAAGATTACTTGACAGCTTACCTTAATAGTAAATTCATCAATCACCCTAAATTTTTCTTGAATAATTGACCCACACTAGCACATAATCAAAAATCCTATTGCTACCTAAACCAAATAGACATAAACAACTTTGATTATAGAAGTTTAGCTAGCAGTAAGTTACAGTAGACAATCAATTAAGAAGTCGTGTTAACTAACCATTAAGGCAATTAATTTCATTAAATCAATAAAAAAAGGAAGCCAAATTAGGAAGAAACTAACAATAAAAACAAATCTCACAATCTACAAGAGAATTAAAGCGGAATTTCCTATATATTGAAAGAAAAGATTAACTACATATTATATATGAAATAAGGAAAAAATAAAAGAAAAAAGAAAAAGTAAAAAGGGCTGGTGTTCGTTTCGTAGGAGAGCTCCTTTATTATACAAGTGAGATAAAAAAGAAAGGGTTTAAATGACTATTAATTTTACATTTTTATATTTTGCTCCACTCCTCTCACTTTGGCTACTAATTAGAGTTAGATGAAGGAACAATTGGACCTAGGTCCCTACATGGAAGTTGTAGCCCTATCTCTTAGTAGCATAGGGGCATTAACCTTGCTAAAAAAATTAATTCCTAGCTTAATATATGTGTAAAAAACCAAAACAATTTTGAAGAGTAGTCCAACCATTAACAAAGCTTGTTACTTAGATTCACAACCTTAAAACCTAATCAAAATGGTGTGTTTTGAACATGAGCCCTACATGAAAGCTATTGTGGTGGATTTTAACCATCCAATGAGCTTAGTTTTGCTTTGAAATGAGGTATAGAACTCTAGATTTGGAAAAAATGCAGAGACTAGTTCTAGGTCAACTTTGAACACTCTGTTTCAAATTTCAGGCTGAATTTGACCTTTAAAATAACTGAATTAGGCATTAGACTTTGGATGACATTTCTGGAGAATCTTGTTAAATTTCTAATAACATAAGAATAACCTAAAATAGAAGGCTAAAACTAAAGATACACCAAAAATCTAGAATAATGTCAAATTACCAATTAATCCTATTAAGCTCTAAAATTGACCCAATAAGAAACCAATAACAAGTATCCAATTAAACACTTAAACATCACAAAAGAATAAGCATAAAAGAGATATAAAATATGTATAAATTATATCCATCAAATTCCCCCACACTTAGCTCTTGCATGTCTTTTGGCAAGACACCAAGACAAAACTAAACAAGACTTAAAATAAACTCTAGCACTAACCTTTCAACAATGATAAGAAAGTAAAAACCAAAAGTAAGAAACAACCACAATTTTAGGGAACATTGCATATCAGGAAGCATGTTCATGATAATTCCAAACTTAAAATTAATTAGAAAAACAATTTTATTTAAAAGAAAAGTAGATCAAATTGCTAAACCTTCACGAGATAAGCTGAACTCTCTTAGTGTTTAAGATAGATAAGTGCTTCGCTGCATTTCAATCCATGAAAACGCACTACCAAAAGCTTGCCTATTATCTAATCTTTGCTACTTAGGTCACATACATGTCACAAATCAAAAGGACTTCTCAAGGTTTGAAAGTGCAAAACTAAAGGGACTAATAGAGTATTCTTATATAGATTCAAACAAGCAAAAGATCAATTAAAATTAGAATCTACATCACAAATTTTCACATTTAATGCTTTTCTTTTTCCTTTCTTTTTCCTTACTTTTATTCACTTTCTTTTATTTTGAGCTATTTCTTTTTGAAAATATTCCTTTTTCTTCAAATTCGACATTTTTTTCTTGTTTTTGTTCTCTATAATTGCTTTAAGCATTTTTTCTATTTTTTTTCTTTTTCATTTGTTTATTAACCATTATGATGAATAACATTTTCCTTTTTATGAAACAATTAGCTTCTCATCCTTTAGTGAGCCCATCCATTGTTCAATTGTATTTCTACTTGTAAAGGACTTTGAGATTGCCACGAGGAACTTTTTTCTGAAAAGGGTGACACTAATGTCCACTCACTACAAAAATAAAGGGAGAAAAACATGAAGTGCCTAATTGCAAAGCATGTGGGAAAGTAAGAGGAGTTTAGATATAGATGGCAACATAACATAGTATGTCATAATTGAAAAAGAGAATCCCCCTAGAGCCAGAACACAAGTGCTGACCTTTTCACCACTGGCATAAGTGAATAAGAGAAGATCACATCTTTGACAATGGTAGTATTACCATCTATAGGCTGAATATTTTTTTTATTTTCTTTAACAGGGGTTAATAACTATAGTTAGATAAGAGATCAAGTCAGGAGTTAAATGTTTGCAAGTCAAGTATCAGGTAGGTTGAATGGGAAAAGGTTAGTAAAGTTTGTCATTGAATTGAAGTGGTAGAGTTCTAAGTGGCATATAGTTTCTTTATTTAATATTAGTGGCATTAGTTTCTTTGCCATTGCAAAATTTGAAAACAAGATATTTCATGCTTCCAAAATTCTAAAATGATTAAACATTGAAATAACGTAAGATAACTTGAATATTTAGAATTCATTTTTTAATGTCAATGAATTTCAGGTGTTTAAGAATAGATAGTGAACAGTATTGAAATATATTGAAATATACCTAGAATAGATCTTCCAACTCTTGCTTGGAGATTGGTTAGGGAGCTTTCAAGAAGATTGGCTTTCTAGGGTAAGGAAGGAACTTCTTGGCATACAAGAGTGTGTTGAAATCATTGCCTAAGACATTATTGTTTTGGCATGAGTTTCTTCTGGGTTAGGAAGTCACTAACCACCACATTATCCATCATGGCCGCAAATCATAGCCTAACTCCACATTGTCAAGTATTTCACTATTGCTATAATCTCCTTCTCTTGGACCACACCTCTTGGTTTGATCAAGCTTTTGGCTCTCATTTACTACTAAGTTACCTTATTGTAACTAACACCGATGGCATAGTCTAATGCATCCATATATACTTCAAATGGCTTAGTGTTAATCTAGCAACTATAATACAGAATGATTAATCATTATTTGCTTCAGGTTTTTAAAAGCTCTTTGAGACTCTTCTGATTAAGGCCACAGTTAATTCTTACATCCTTAGCATATTTTTGAGTTAAGTAGCCCTCTTTGAGTAGCTCACAATGAATCTTTAGTAATAGTTCAATTGCTTAGGCCATAGACAACCTTATGACCAACTTACTCCTAATGTGTAAGTAATGGTAAGAGCAATTAGAACAACAGTATCTCATATGGTACTAATGAACATATTTTATATCCCTTCTATATTTTGTCTTTTCTCCTGTTTATGTGCCTAAATGAATGCTTGTAATTGATTTTGTGGTTTGGCCAGTTTTTAAGTTTTATTGATTAATTTCATATATTGGCACTAAGTTAGACTATTTTAGATTTTTAGGTATATCTTGAATTTTGAATTTCGATTTTGGGTGATTATTTTGTCTTTTGAAAACTAAGAGAAAGCTTTAAAAATTTCATGAGAAGCCTAAAGCTAATTCAACCATTTTGGAGGTCAAATGAAGCCCAGAAACCAAAATAGTGCATTGTCCTACATCTTAAAACTAGTTTTAGAATTTCCACTACAAGTACAGCTCCATTTATGATTTTAGTGAAAATTCAGGACCATAGGATACCTATGATTTGTCCCCACAATTTTAATAAAGGGCTTGAGGTCAAACTACACTGTTTTCATTATGCTACAAGGGTATGGACTTAAGTGTTAAATTCTATTATGGGTTAGACTACTCTAAAAAGCTATTTCAATTTTTAAGTCATAAATTAGGCTAGGAATCAAATTTTTATACAAGGTTAAGGCCATTAGAAAGCTAAGTGATGGGCCTACATTTCAAATGAAGAGACTCACATCCAATTGAGCCTTTTTCTAACCTAAATTAGCAACCCAAGTAAAGATAGTGTAGTATGCTTTTATAAAAGCTTAGTTGAGTCATAATTGTAATAACTTTCAGATTCGTTTTGTTTTTCTTAACTTTTATGAAAAGGAGAAGCTCTATTAGGGAAATAACACCCGCCTTAATTAGGTTTTCTCTTCTTTATTTTTGTCTTTTATATTTACATTAATTCATAGCTAAACTATTATTTCAATCTAAGGGAAATCCTATATTAATTTTATTGTTGGCAAGGCTTGCTTCTATTGTCAATGTATTCCCAATTTGATTCCTTTTTTTTAATGCCAATTATTGCCTCGGCTAATTGAATGTTCATTGTGATTTACTACTTGCTGAATTTCTATAGGCAATATTGTTGTTTATGGCTATTTGGCTAAGGTAGCACTAGGGTTTTTGACTTACTATTGAGGAAAGTCAATTATCCTAGAGAATTAGGGGTAATTAATTGGGTTATTGCTACGGTAAATTAATTGATTAGTCTTGGTATTTTCAGATCTTAATGCTATTGGTGAATTAGTTGAGATGTTTAGCTTCAATCAATTGAACAACAAGGCTTAATTGAGTGTTAGGCTTGGTTGGCCTATTTAGAAAGAAATTAACAAGAATTAATTAAATGATAGGTTTAATTAGATTCTTGGCTAAGTGGTAGGGAATAAAATGTTAGTGTCAATGATTGGTCACTACATTGATTGCGAGAATCCCTTTGATTGAAGCTTTGTCATTTGATTTTCCTTTTATCTTCAATTCTATTTGTTTATGCTTATATTGTTTGTTTAATTTCAATTTGTTGTTAGTCAATATCCAAACCCCCTATTTCCTACTATGAATAGACTGAAATTAATCACTAGTCTTTATGGTTTAACCTGGACTTACC
The DNA here is from genome assembly GCA_026873985.1 of Saraca asoca. NCBI lineage: Eukaryota > Viridiplantae > Streptophyta > Magnoliopsida > Fabales > Fabaceae > Saraca > Saraca asoca. The sequence continues at coordinate 6,828 of JANHAO010016643.1, forward strand.
ACTATTATAAGCAAGGTAGTTTAGCATTATCTATATTGGTCAAGACAACCATTAGGTACTAATGTGAATCAAGATTTTGGAGCTTTCCCCTTGGTCATGACCATCATCCTATTTCTCCATACCAACTCCATAACATGAAAGGTAGGAGGAGCCTTTTGAGTTAGATCCCAAGACATGGCCTAGTAACGTGGCATCTTGAGATGCCATGGTATGTTTCAATGAAAAAGGTCAATTGTCTTCACTTTAACTTGACCGACTACTAACATGGCATTATCCTTATCAAAAGGTGTCATGATACTAGAATAGGTAGACTTGTCAACCTTCTTAGCTAGTAGAATAATTCTACATTCTTATCATATTAAGAAGCCTTTGTTTACTTAATACTTAATCTTTTTCCCATGGTAGCCCATTAGTTGACTAATTCTCGGCTTCACATTAGCAATGCATTATAATGGGCATTTTTTCTCTCTTTTTTGACCCTAATACAGATGTTAGAAGGGCACATATGCTTATGTTTTGATTGATCTCATGATACCCTTTGAACCACACTTCTCGATGATTTCCATTCTAATTATGATAGAAATGAATGACAAGATTTGAGTCTACAAGAAAAGGAGGGTACTCTTCTCACTTAATAAGTAGAATGTTTATACCTGAGCTAGAAGAGTTAGCTTATGTTACCTCTCCTTTTAAATTTCATCATGTTATGAGGAAAATTTTAGGTATAGGGCTCTTCCTTGAACAACTTGACCAAGGTTTGTGTTCTAACTACACAAGCTTGACCATAAGTTTGACTTCATGGTATTAGTTAATTCTAAGCCTTAGGATGAATAGGCACCCTTCCATTGGAATTGAAAACCTTGAATCACTTGTGACCAAAGTAACTTAGAATGGACAGGCATTTTTGAAAAGCTTTTATATGGAAGATTGAAATTTACTAAAAGATTAGGCGAAAGCCTTGCTTAAGGAAAGTGCTTAAAGAAAGACTACTAATATAAGGGAGTTTTTCTGCACTTTCTAAGTTAATTTAGATTGGCTATCTAAGTCAAACTCTTATTCTTGTGGGAGAAGGTTTTGGTAAGTTCATCAGGTGTTGATGCAAGTAGGAACTTTGATTGTTGCTAAAGCTTTCTCTTTAAGGCTTTTCACTCCAATTATCATTATTTAAGTGATATCATAGAGAATCTTTCCTCTTATTCTTTTAGAAAGGGTTTGAATAGAGGCTTGTAGCTAGCAAAGTAAAGCTAGGGAGGAAGGCATTATACTATGTGACAAATACCGATTGCAGTCTTGACTTTCTTGTAGCTTTGGGATTTTTTAATGCTACTTTAGGATTAAAAAAAGGCTTTAATGTCAAGCACAAGCTAAGTAAACTTGTTTTCCTTTATTACAAGTCTAAACAAAAAGGAATGGGCAAATCCACTTGTTTTTAGCTCACAACAATCTCTTATTTTGAATCCTTTGTGATTGGAATAGTCTCCCTTCAAACGTTTTCAATAGAAAGGTCCCTTAAGTAGAGTTCCCATCAATGTTGAATTGATAATAGCATTTTATAAGAGACATTGAGAAGGAAATTCAAGTTTTTCCCCACCTTAACTGCCTTTGCCATGGGCTACCTAGATATAGAGTTATATCTCCTATTAGTGGATCAATAAAGGTCAATAGATAATCTACAATTATTGAATGAGAAGAATCAATTCCACTACTTTAGGTGAATTAGTTGAGCTAGGTTTCAATAATTATTTCGATTAGCCAAATCGACATACATTAGATCTATATCCACTTCTTGGACTAGTACTTAAATTGGCTTGACCATTGGAGGATTTATATCTAACTTTCAATCTTTAGAATCTAGTACTAGTGAATTTGTAGGCAAGATGCTACCATTTTGACCATCATTGTTAGATATTCCTTTTATATTATAAAATTATAGAAAAGTAGGATAGGGATAGGCTCTCAAGAGGGGATGCCACAAGCCTTGGATGTTATATGCTCTAAAGCAAATGCAACCTTAAGATCTACTAGCTTATACGCTAGTAGGATTGAATAATTGGATAAGCATCATACATAATTAAATCTCCATCTTGCTTGAACTATTGGTGTATGCCCTCGAAACCAATCATGGGATGATTGGTTTTGCATACATTATATTTCATTTTAATGGCAATTTAATTATTATATTTTTTGCTATATCTACATAATATAAATAAATATGATAACTGTCCCTAGAATAATTTGTTATTCTTAAAAGTCTCTAATCGAGTATTATAGTGAATTGGGATAGCAATAATGCAGTAAGACTAGTATGCAAGATCACTAATGACCAAAAGTCATGGATATGAGATATCAAGTCATTACATAGGTACATGTTAAAGAACCAATGTACTGGACCAACCTGCTATAAGAATGCTTCATGGAAGATTTTGTGTTAGAAGCAATTCTTTAGTGACCATGATGTATGGAGTCCTTTGACTTGAAATCACCACGATTCCCTACATGAGGAGTCATTTACTTTGACACTATCTTATGTTACGTTTAATAGGGTGGCCTAAAAGGCAGTGATTAGGTATATCACAAACCATGTGAAGGGATGTGTGTGATCTAGATGGGATTTTGTCCTTCCTACTTGGAGGAGTAATATCCATGGGCCCCTCGATTTAGTAGACTAAGAAATGCATGGTTGTGCTCAAATGAATTAATATGTGATATTGATTCATTTGTTTTTTAACTAGTCACTCAAGGATCAAGAAACACAGATTAAATTATTAAGAAGATGACACATTCCATGCCTTGAGTTCAATCTAGATATTTGCACAAAAGGGACTGAGATACATGGATTATTGGTTATTGATTAGGTATGCAGTGATATATTGCTAGATACCGCTCACTTTCTATGATGCCAAAATTAAGATTCTTTTTTGGTATCATTGCCAATGTACTAAGAACATACAGGATTGCACTAAAGAGTGAGAAAAAATTAGAATTAATGTAATATAAATAGGATTCTTAATTGGATCAAGAGATCCTTTGAATATGGCCCATTATGATATAATATTGGATTATATTGGGCTTTATTAATGTTATATTACATAGGGCTTAATTATTAAAATTAGTTAAACTAATTTAATAATGTAAGCCCCAAAGCCTTACCACACATTCTATTAGTCTAAGACTTTCAATTGGGCTAGGACTAGGACTTTCAGTTAGATTGGGCCTAGGTATTTTCTCACAAAACCCTAGTGTTATAAAGATGACATAAAAGGGGATTAGTGGGGTGTCATTAAGAGTGCAACCACATTTTGTTCTAAAAAACATTTTCAGAAAAAGAATTGAGAGAGAAAGAAAAAGGGTTTTCTTCAAAAATACATTGAAAGATCCTAAAAAGAGAGAGACGTTTCTTAGCAAAGATGTAGTGTGTGAGGTAGTTCCATCCAATTGAAGTTTTATTTTGCTCACGTGTGGATACCATAGAGACATAGATCTGTTGTTATGTGTTTGTGACTCTGCATCAGTCGCAGCCTTCAGTTCATGTTCTTTGGATCAACCTGAAACATTGGATCAAGCCGCAGCATCATAGGATAGGAAGGAGTGACTAGCTGTGTTACAGTTTTCTAGATCAAATCGCAACACCATAAAGGAGACATGACCTGTGTTGCTGCATTTTGCAATAAATGCAATGCTAAAAGGTAATTTTCTGGACCAATTGATTTATATTCTACACATAGATCCATGGCTAGGTTTCAAAATTTTAAAATTTTCGCTATGCTTGCTACCATGAAACCTATTGTATGTTAAAATTAGCCTCGCAAGGACAAAGTCCCCAAGGACACAAAGACCATACTAGCAAGATGCCGAACCTGCTTCAACCAACATAGCAACACCGTAAAGTATGGTCCACAAAGTGGTATCTCAATGATAACGCGACCCAACGATAAAGGCGTAGGATCGACCTAACACAATCGTCGATCGTGCTACCTACCCTCACTGCCTCGCTACAGTGACCTTCACAACAATCCTGAAGCTAGAAGCTTCCATTCGGGACATCAGAGTGTCTTACCCAGCAAAACAATGGCTGAAAGCCTATGACCACCTTAAGGAACCTGCTTTCACGGCCTACAGCCGTAGCATAGTCTTTTTATTGTCTTTTCTCATTTACTTGATATAATACAACTGTAGCATGTAATTAATGCATGTTCCCTCCTCCTTCTATAAATAGGAGAACTTTGTTAAAGGGAGGGGGATCCAAAAAAATAGAGGCAAGCAATCTTGTAAGTTGAAATTCTGTCAATTACTTAATATTAATAAAACTTTCACCATGGACGTAGGGTCCGGTATCGCCCGAATTTGGCCGAACCACGTTAAAAACCTGTTGTCTTCCCTTCATACACTATTTCTCACTCATAGCCCATTGCTTATCCATCTTCAAGAGCGGCATTGATTCCAAGAACTCACATCTGTTCGCCAAAGTTTTGGTCCTTCGCATGAATCAAATTTTGACCTGAACATCTTTTGGCGCCGTCTGTGGGGATCATCCACTCTTTGAGGTTTTCATTGCCTTCCAGCAATGGCGAGAGGAAGAATGACTCAAAGTTCTATGGCTCCAACTTCTCAACAGCCTATCACTGTCGTGCCTGAGACTCAAGAGGTGCAAATGCCTGACCAGTCCTAATCGGCACTCAAGAATACAATAAAAGAGTTGGCTAAGACTATTAAGGTGCTTGCTCAGGTACAAGCACAAAATGCCCAAAGATAAGAAGAAGTCATGGCTCAACTCCAATAGCTTCGCGGAGAAGCTCAGAGAGAAGTCTGTGATGACCATGACAACCAACGACTGGGGGGCTCACATCGAGTGAAAAGCTCAGCTCCCTAACATGAGGACCGTCCCCTGGAAATGGAAGAAGTTTTCCAAAGGTTAAAACTACTTGAAGAGCGCCCACAGCCCCAAGACAACTAACCTCATCAAGGGCATGCCTCACCATTCTCCATGGAGATCGAGAAGCAACCTTTCCCACAAAAACTTAAAGTGCCTGCTATCCCGTTATATGAAGGGAACACTGACCCAAGCAATCATCTGGATGTATTCAACACTCAAATGCACCTCTAGATGATTGACCCCCTGGTGAAATGCCATGTATTTCCCGCCACACTAGGGGCGATGCCTAGCACATGGTTCAGATGTCTCCCAGCTCACAGCATTGGCAACTGGGAGGAATGGCAAAGAAAATTCATCGACCAGTACCAAGCACTGAAGAGACAACTCGCACCTCCATGCCATCTAGCAATGATCTTCCAGTGCAAGTATGAGTCGCTCAAAGATTACATGGCCCGATTCAGACACAAGGCCAACTCCATGGAAAACCCCTTAGAAGAGAGCATTCTAACAGCTATCTTATCAGGACTTTGCAAAGATGGCAAACTGTATAGGAGCCTCTACAAGTCCCCCACTCGAGATCTCACTGAATTCTATGATTGGGCAACCAAGCAAATAAGATGGGAAGAAACCTTCAGAACGGAGGAATACAAGCCTCGAGTGGGCTACAACGGTCCCATCGCAAGCAAGAAGAGGGGTAGTGAAGGCTTCATTGACCCCACCCCTCATCTCGTGAAGAAAGTGAAACCTCAGCGACCCAGAGATCACTTCGAGAACTACAGCATCCTGTCAGATACAGAGGACAAAATCTTTGCCACGGAAAGGCATAATAAGGACTTCAAAAAACCTAAGCCCATGAGGATAACTGCTAAACCTAGAGATCAGGGTAGGTTCTGCGCTTATCATAATGAGGTTGGACACACCACCTCAGAATGTTATGCTCTAAGAAATGCCATAGAACACCTCATCAAAAAAGGTTGACTGCGGGATTACGTGGTAAAGACGTCGGGGCAACAGGCCCAGCGAGTAGTCCGCCAAGAACCCGAGCCCTCCGTCAGAACTATATTTTGATCCTGTATCTATCATTTGACACATTATATCGATTGTAGTGTCAATGAAAGCTGCTGATTGGCTGAACACCATTGAAACAAAGATCTCCTCTACGCCCTAATAGTGTCACTTCACAGCGAACGATTTTCACCTCACTGTAACATTACCTACAAACATCGCTATAGCAAACGATTTTCACCTCGTTATAGCGTCACCACTCAGCGAACAGTTTTCACCTCACTATAGCATCACTACACATGCATCGCTAGGGTGAACGATTTTCACCTCGCTGTAGCATGACAAAAACTTAGGCAAATGGTTTTCACCTCGCCTCAACACAAACAAAACTGAGGGTGCGACGGCTTCATGCCTACCACGCAATGCCTAGGGGTGAGACAGGTTTGACCCTACCCCAAGGCTTCAAAAACAAACAAAACAATTCTCAAACCTATCTTGCAATTCAGAAAACTTACAAGAAAAATATTTCATTCCTTGCAGGAACTCCCCACAGCTCTCATGCGGATGAATTTTCCATTACTCTCATGTCGACGTTTCTCACATCTCTCAAACAAGGTTCTTTAGACGCAACTCACACGTGATTCCTTCCTCACTCATAATGAGGTGAACATTCCAGAAGCAAAAAACAAGCTGATTGGCAGAAAAAGGTATTTCATTAATCATCAAAAATTTACATACAAAGATGTGCGAGGCATTTTGTTACAATCATTGAAAGGAGAAGAACCCATGCCAAAAACCTCGACAAGTGAGGTGAGGGTTCCATAGGAGAAAAGGCCAGCCTCTAAGCGTACTCCTTGCAAAATGGGCAATAGCCCCAGAGTTCCTCCTACTTATTCCCTCCACTGACGCACCTATCTAGGTCAGAACTGGAGTGTTCCTAGAACCAGCAGGCCAAGTAGTAAAGCTACCAATGACAGCTAGTAGGGGTGGCCAGAAGACACCATGATAGCCCTGCTAGATCGATTCTGTGCCGAGGCCATGTGCAACGGGCTATCCATGTCTCCCATCTTTTTACAATAGGCTATCCATGTCTCAACAAGCTTCATCAAAAGCCAAGACACCATAACAAGGGGGCCTCTTCAGTTTCCTCCATTAAAATTTCTCTGAGGCAAAAGGAAGAATACCCTAAGCCATAAATAGACCTGCTCAGCCCTTGAAGAATCCAGAAGAGAATCTGGCTAAATCTTCATCCAATGACTCTAAACGAGCAACAATGCCACGCCAATGGCCCAAAAATGGCAAACAGAGGAAAGCATGGCCTTACGTAGAAAAGAAAGACATCTGACTTGACACTTCAATCAAAGAAGTACACTGATGGAAGATACGAATCAAGCCTTGGGAATATGCATCTCCCGGTCCATGAAGCACATCGAGAGGTGGGGGCTTATGTTTTATGTTAAAACTAGCAGTGAGCCCGTGCTATGCACGGGTGTAACGATGAAATGGTGAAATATGTGATCATAATAAAAATTAAAATTTGTATTTGCATTTTGTAATTATTTTATGGAAATTATAAATTAAACGTTGACAA
>JANHAO010016644.1:0-14282 GCA_026873985.1 Saraca asoca
AAGTCAATAACTTAAGCCCATAAGTCTTTCCACACTTTCTGTTAGACTAGGACTCTCAGTTAGGCTAGGACTAGGACTTTCAGTTGGACTAGGCCTAAGTCTTTTCTCACTAAACCCAGAGTTATAAATATAATGTTTAGGGATTAGTGAGGCAATCGAATAGAAATTGGTTTTTTTTTCTAGAAAAACCAGAGCAAGATCTTAGAAAACAGAAAGAGGTGTTTTCCTAGCAGAAGCGCAGTGTGTGAGGCTATTCTATCCAGCAAATCAGAGTTTTGTCTTCTTCGTGTGTGGATACCATAATGACATAGATTTGTTAATCTGTGTTGGTGATTTTTTTGCATCAAATCACAACATCACATCCAGTCATAGCATCAAGAAGACGTAATCTGTGTTACTATTTCACATCCAGCCGCAGCATCAAGGAGACGAAACTTGTGTTGCTACATTCTACTTCAACCACAACACCATAAGGAGACAGAATTAGTGTTGCTGCTTTTTGCATTAAATGCAATGCTATAAGGTATTATCTTGACCAACCAATTTGTGTTTTGCACATGGATCCTTGGTGGATTTCAAAAAAATTTTAATTTTTCGTTGTGCTTGCTGTATCAAAACCCAGCACAACAGGCCCAGCAACTAATACAACAACAACTTTAGTGGGCCCTGATCAAGAACAGGTGCTCTCATGAGAACCATATTCTAATCCTGTAATGTTGTTCAGAAATTAATAAAAACACCAAAGTTTTTTCTTAGATTTTTATCTGTGTTTACTAATTTCTGAATGAACTTTCAACAAAATATTATACAAGAAGTGAGCTCGCCTTCTAATCTGGAAGTGAGCACTCACCCTTCTAATCCAAAAAGGTCATTCAACCTGGCAAATATACATTGACATGCTTGATGTATATACATTGTCATGGTGTGCTAGCTGAGGCATATTAATGTGACCTACTGGGCATTTAACCTGATAAATATATATTATCATGCTTGACGAATATACATTGTCAAACTTATTGGGCATTTAACCTAATAAATATACATTGTCGTGCTTGATGAATATACATCGTCAAACCTACTGAGCATTCATTGATGAATATCGTCATGCTTGTCGAATATATATTGTCATGGTGTGCTAGTTGAGGTGCATTAATGTAACCTACTTGGCATTCAACTTGACAAATATACATTGTCATGCTTGATAAATATACATTGTTATGCTTGACAAATATACATTGTCAAACCTACTGGGCATTTAACTTGACAAATATACTTTGTCATAGTGTGCTAGTTAAGGTATATTTATATGACCTATTTGGGCACTCGACTCGTGCTAGCTAAGGCGCATTCATGTGACCTACTTAGGCACTCGACTCGTGCTACCTGAGGTATATTTATTCGACCTACCTGGGTAATCGACTCATGCTAATTGGGGAGCATTCATGTGACCTACCTAAGCACCCGACTCATGCTAGCTAAAACGCATTCATGCGACCTACCTGAGCACTTGACTCGTACTAACTGAGGTGCATTTATGTGACCTACCTAGGTGTTTGACTCATGCAAATTGAGGTGTATTCATGTTAACTTACGTGTCATCGTTTGCGACCCACTAGGCATTCATCTCGATAGATATCCATTCATTTATGGTTTGCTAACAAAGGTATTATCTACAACCTACTAAGCATTCAACTATGGAAATTGAGAAGAATAAAGTCGGAATATTATAAAGATTCATTAAGGAAAAACCTCCTTCAACGAGGTAAAATTACAGATGAAAGTTCATAATTATATTGACAATTAATTGGCTATAGTTATGGCCTAAGGAGTTTGGTCTTTAGAAGCTACACTCTAGTGGGTTTGAGGGTTTATATATGGGGCAAGCAAGTTATCCATCATTTGATCTTCAGTGATCTCCATGACCCCCGAGCTGCTTTCTCTTTGAATCACGCCCTCAGCGGGAGAAACTCCAACTACGGACCCCGCACCCTTATTGGAAGAAGCAGCCTTCGTGACTTTCTCGAAGCCTTTTATGGCCTCAAAAGCATCCCCACCAAAAAAGGAGAAGTCCATCTTCAAGTGCTGCTCCCACAAAGTGTATAAGAAGGAGGTGTTGGTTTTAGATACCGCATCTTCTTCCATTTTTGCAACTAGCACAATGGTCTCTACCTTAACCTGAGTGACCTCTTCTTTTTCTAGAGCAACTTCATCCCTAACCGCCTCATACTTCTTCTTAGTAGCCTCAGCTCACTGTACTATCACATCTAGTTTGCCCTTTACTCTTGTCAACTTATTAACTACTTTATTAAGGACTGATGTAAGGCCGAATGTGATAGTCTTATGATTTGCCACCTAGCGAGATAGAGTTTCCTCGATTTCTTTTTTGGCGGCTTCGACATTTCTTATTCTGTCCTTCAACTGCAATGCCTCAGCAGTCATAGTGGCTAGATCGCCCTCAAGTTTTTCCTTCACCTTTTCCCAAGTTAGGAGCCTATCCCTTAGCTTTATTACTCTTAGCACTCCTTAAAAAATCAAATGGTCAAGTCTGATTACAAAGAGGCAAAAACAACCAAGGTGAAAGGACTTTACTTACCAGCAGGCCATAACGAGCTACATAGCCCATCAATCCCTCATCCGAGAACTCTTCTGACTCCAATGCTCTAATGCGGGTCCCCAAGATCTAGTCTACAATCTTTTGGAAGAAGTTGAAGTACTACCCTATCTTTAGGCCAAGGCCGTTAGGTCACTCCTTAGTCTCAACCTCAAGTGCCACATGTTCTGAAGTGGCAACAACTCTCTTTCCCTTGTCCACTCTTTGCTTTTTGGCAAGGGGCTCAGATGGGGATATGACCTCGATTGCCTTAACCACCTTAGGATGTGAAGTGGGAGCCAACAGTTGCAAAGATACTATTGCCAAGGCCAAAGAAGATAGACTTGCAGCAGCATCAAGAGTCAATGAGGTTGCAGCAATAGCACAATCAGCAAAAAGAAGGGTTGGTGGCCTTCAAAGGATGAGCCTTACCATGTTTTCATCATTTTGAAAGTTTGTTGGGCTGACTTCTCTAATTTAGTGAGCTTTAATCTCTCTAGTGAGCTCGATGTTTAAAGTTGGAGCAAGCTTGTGTGAATGTAGGATATCCTCATCAAATTTGAGGTTATTTTTTAGATCATCCACAGTAGCGAACTGGCCCAACACTTCAACCTCTTCAGCCCTAAGCGTTGGTTTCTCCTTGCCAATCCTGTCTACAAAATGAAATAGAATGTCAAACTGAGAATGAAATGAGAAAATGAATTCACAAAAGCTCGCATGTCTTTAGCCCACTTACCAGGGGTAAGGACAAAATTAAAATTACAAAGATGACACAGAGAAGGTAAGAAACATAAAACCAATAGGTTTTATAGTTCCCCACATTAGACTTACCCTTTGCATCACCTTACAGTAAAATTCTCTTATACTCGGACTGTCAAGCTAAAAGATAGTAAAACTCATCTTACTAACTCGTGCCCTTAATGCTATAAAGATAGCAAAGGACCCCTGCAAATGGTGATGGGAGATTATTCCTCGGGTAAACAAGGGCAAATGAGGTAAGCTAGGAGTAAGAATTTGGTGTGACCTGGAAAGGGCAGAGTTTCAGTTTATTCAACAGATCGACAATATAGAGATGAACTGGGAACCTAAGTCTAGCAACGAGATGATAGGTGCTAATAACAACAAATCCTAAAGGGGGATAAGCTGCAGGGTCGTTAGGGGAAGGTGCCATGATGTGGCAGCCCTTAGGGAACCTGTATGATTTAATAATGCTCTTAAGTTTATCGAGCTTGATGGTTAAAGAATGGTAATTAAACACTATGTGACCTGGAGACCTTTAGCTCCTAGCGACCTGTTGACCCTTACTAGGGTCAAGACAAATAATAAACTATTCAACGACTTCGCCATTCCTAGAGACCACTTCATCAATGGTGCACACCAACTTCTCACTCCAGGATAGAGAATTAGACTCATCAGCACTCCCTATTTGGTGACCACGACGCTTATAAGCTACAGGCATCTACATAAGAAGAAGCAATGCTCAAGTCACTATAAGCACACCATACTTAAAAACTAAGACTAACAGGGAGTTTCCTATGCAGCAGGCCAAATCACCACACCTAAGACACAAGCTATTAAAAAACATGAGGGGCTTAACCGATAAGCCCATCAGGTCACCAAACCCTAGGAAACAGAAGGCTAAATCTAATAATCTATGGTTTTAAAACCAACAAGAAAAACTTCTAGTAGCAAACAAGTATGCATCACCAAAACCAAACAATAAAAGTAAAAGCTCGGAGTTTGAGAAAACTTATTATGTCAACAACACAAAATGAGTTCTGAGAAGAGAATGACGAATAAGACTGGACTCTGACTACTTGAATCCAAAGATTACTACTACAAACTTGATGAATTAAAGGGAACAAGGAATGATGGCAATTGTTGTGAACTTGAGAGACAAGTAAGAAGCAGAAGCACCAATTTTCCAAAATAACAAGTGAGGAGAAAAATAGTTTTTCTCACTTTATATATAGTACGAATGGCTTCATCATTGGATCTAGAGACTGATTAGCTACCCCTAATCTAATAGTCGAGCGAATAACAAGGTTGAGTCATTGCCACATTGACGGTTATAGGACAATGTGCGCATTAAATGTGATATTGATAATATGAGCAAATAAAACGACGGAATAGAAGTCTAAATGATGGCATGGCAGATTGCAATCGCCAGCTTTTATAAGTGAATTACAACTCCCAGCCCACAGATTACACTGAGAGCTAAGGGGCTAATGTTATGGATATTTTTGGAACCACACAAATAGGTTGGTAAAAGTTTAATGGACAAACCCAACTGATAAAGGCTCAGCTCAACCAGGATTGATGTCGCAGGAGTAAGGCATCAAGTCACTAAATGCAAATTCAGGTCACTGGCCAATAAAGGTCAAATCAATAATCTCAAGTTGTTAAGGACAAGGTCTAGCCCACAGCTTGAAGCATGCCCTCCCAGCCATCAATTCAAAGAAGGGCATTCAATTGCTTATTTAATAGAAGTCCATTATTAACCGCTATGTAACTAACTGATGATTCATTTCCATTATAAAATTATATTGTAACACCCCAATTACTATAAAAAGGGGTTAAAATTATTATAAAGGAGCGATAGACAACAAGATACTGTCACTCTGCCTAAATATACACAAAAAATAAATAACCATGGACGTAAGCCTCAATTTTGGCTGAACCACATTAAAAAGCTCTTGGTGTCCCTTGTTCTTTCTCTTTTTCACTATCTTCCTTGCTAATTTGCCTTTACAACTTGTAATTTGGGGTGCCAGACTTAGGTTGACTAATTTTGGACGTCAACAAAAAGAAATTGAAAAGCATAAATTTTCATAATTGTATAGCTGACAACACTTTTTTAAATAGAGAAAGTTTATAAGATAATCATAATTAATAATCATATAAACTAATATCCAAATAACTAAGTATTAAATAAGAAGAAAGGAATCAATTATCATACTAATATTCAAAATTTTAAATTTTAATTAGCAAAATTAGATAGATTGTTGTTATCAAGTCTAAATTTTAATTAGCAACACCAAATGAATAGGCATAGTTTGTGTCTTTCGTGTGAGTATATGTGTAAGCAAATTATAATACTTAGCAAAAGCAATAACACAATAGCATCAAGTTCAAAGATTAACTAAAGCCCCTTATATTTTAGTATGGAATCTCTAATATAATAAAGGCCAGGTATTCATACAACACCAATATATATGATCCAAAAAATTAAAGTTCAGAAATATTTGACTTAGGAATTAAAACCTAAATAGTTATTTGTTTGTTGCAATTTTAGTAAGACATTTCACCAAGCAAGAAGAGCTCACACTATCAAGTAATTTTGAAAAGTTTAAAGTGCACAACCTCACATGAGTATAAAATGCATTTCTTGATTGCATAATGAAAATCGCATGGATCATTTGACAATATGAAAATAAATAACATTTTTAAAACAAAAAGTGGTAAAAAAATTTATGAAACATAAAAGAGATTTTAGCCTTTTATATTCTTAAATATAATGGTTTCTTGATTTTTTCTAAACACCTTCATTCTGTCACTATGCTTATGGTCATCTACAACACAAGTGAGCTTTGTTGCCACTATATTTCATCTCAAAGAAGAACAATCCAACTACAGCCTAGTGGTTTCATGGAATAAATTCAAATAGGGTTTTTGAGTTTTGAACTTGTGAAATGATTTTAGCTTTAATCTTTCTACTCCTTTTGTTCCTCTCTTTCTCATTGTTGTTAGTGAGAATAGCTCTGTATTGTCCTTCTCTTCCTCTCTTTATTTTCCTACATTGCTTCCATTTTTTACTTTTATTTTCTTGTTTTGTCCAAGAAAAAGTGGATCATTTAGTGTGGATAATTACACTAAATTTTTGTTAAGTTAAAGGGAAAGACTAAATTGGAAAGTAGATGTAGATACTTAATTGTAGATTAGACATTATTGAATTTTTGTTAATATGGAGGAAAATGTTTAGGCGAAAAGTGGATTTATAAAAAGATATGTGTATTAAAATTTTCTCCCATAGAAAAATATTTATATACATTTAATATACTACATTAAGTTATTTAAAATAATTTTTTAAATACCAAACCAACTAATTTTGTGTTGTTAATGGATAATTTTTTTAAAAGATTATTTTACTTATTAGGATAACATACAAATAACCCCATTATATTTTACTTTATGTGCGTAAAATCCCCTATAATTGAAGGAAAGGTAATTTAGTACCTAAACTTTCAATTTGGTGCGATTTATCCCTTCTATTATTTTCCATCCAATCCTTAACAAAAAATTCTTCTTGCCACTAAAATAATACATAGTAGCGACATTGAGACTACAAAAACAATAAACAAACCACCTATTGAAAAACTTTCATTGGCTTATAACCTCCAAATTTTCGTGGCTTCTCTATTTCTAATATATGTTACAAAACAAACTCATATTCATACTCTCTTAATTCAAAAGGCTTAGAAACAAAACCAATAATGATGCAGAAATACATATCAATCCATAAAGGTTCAAATAGCCATTTCTTAATTAACCCGATCACTATTGCATTATTAGTGTTATCAATTTTTGTTTCCTTATTATCACTAGTAGTAACTTGTTGCTCTACTTTTCTTTATCTTTAGATTCAATTCCTTCTTTTCGTATGTTAATTCTTTAGATTTGCCATCATTCTTTCCAACCTCTTGTTCCTTGTTCTATATCTTCTTTGTAAAAATAAGCACAACATCATTTTCCTTACTCTTCATCAACTATTCAACCACATAAAAATTTGTTTTCTTTGTGGAAGGCTTTGTGGCCATGGTACTCTATTTATTATTTTCTTATTGAAAATTTATTGGCTTTGTTCTATTTTAATGAGGAAGAAAGCTTTTTATGTTAAGGATTTGGATGGAAAAATAATAGAAGGGGTAAATCACACATGTTAAAAGTTTAAGTATTGAATTGCTTAGTTTTAAACTCTAGGATTTTGCACATTGAGAAGTAAAGTATAAAGGGGTTATTTGAATTTAGGTTTATTTATTAATTCATATGTCAAACAACAAATGACTCAATGTAAAAGAGATATAGTGCTTGTTTGATATAGCAATTAGAAATCTCAATAATCAATTATACATTAAATAATTGATTATAGCACTTTTTATAATTGTTTGGTATAACGATTAGAATATTTTAATAATCAATTATAGATAATAAGTTTGATTAAACAAAAAATTACTTTGAATTTGTCAACCGGGATTATAAAAAGAGAAGCATTTATATTTGTACCCATATTATTCTCAATTTTTTCTTCTTTTATCATTATTGTCCTTACTCTAATAATAACAACAAAATCTCTTTTTTTTTCTCCTTTTTTATTGTCATTTTGAGTAATTTAATGCTAAAAGGTGGTCTTTTTTACATATCATACAAATGATAATAAATTATGTATAATTAATTATCAAAAGATGTTATCGAATATGAATGAATTATATATTTTCAATTATATAAAAAAATAATTATTAATAAACATATATGTTGATAATTAATTATTCTATTGTTATGCTAAAGGAGTTAATAGACTCACTAAAGAGATGTATAGAAATGGTAGGGAGGAAATACATTTGTCTTTTTTTTTATCCCATGCCCCATTATCAGAAACAAAATCTACCTTACCTCATATCCTATCATTGGGAACAAAATTTGCCTTTTCCCCATATCCTATCCTATGGGGCAACAAAGCTTCATAGAAACTCTCAAAGAATGATAAAAATACAAAAATTTCAAAAAGATATAAATCTTGAAATTAAGTGTTAAAAATTCATAGTAATTATTAAATAATATCAAAAATAAATAAATAGAACTTTCAATATACATATAATTAATAGCCATTTTAAATTATTTATCTCAGATTAAGATGATTATCTATTACACAATTAGTTAAGATACTTGATACATATAAAATATAATAAATTTATAAGTAAATAATTTGAAAATACTTAAGTATTCTTATTTAAAATGTATTACATGCTACAAAGTAAAAATAAAATAATATTTTTCAAAATTCGAAGTAAAGAAGGGTGTAACAGGGCTAAAACTATGATTCTTTCCCTGTCCTAAAATTTGGAATGAAACAAACTTTTGCTCTATCTCTAATGCTATGTTTGGAATTAAATTTTTCTAGAATTCAATATATTTCATTTCAATAAAAATGATTTCAATTCACTTATAAATAAATTTTAATGTTTGGAAATAATATAAAAAATAATGATTTCAATTCATTTGTAAATGAATTCTTTTATTTGAAATATATTGAAAAATGCATGAAATTTAATTGAAAGATAAATTTTAATAATATCATGGTAAATAAAATATTAAAATGAGGATAAAATTATTTATATAATTATTGACGTCAGATTTTAGTAATGATCCAAACTCCAACCAACGGGGGGATTCTTTGGGATCTCTGACCGTGCATTAGTTCACACACAATAAGTCAACAAAAATATGCAGAGAAGAAGGGAAGAGCAGAGAAGGAGATATAGGGTTTTTAACGTGGTTCGACCAAATCCGAGTATCACCGGACCCTACATCCAAGGTAGTGTTATTGTGGTAGTATTTCTACAAAGTTACAATATTCAGTCTCAGTTTTAGTAGAGTTTCGCCATAGATCTTCTCTCTTCTTTTCTCACAGGAGGCTCCTTCCTCATATTTATAGAGAAAATGAGGTTACAATAGTAATTACATGTGCATTAAATATGTTACATCAACATTTAATGTACAAGACAGAATATACAGACTAAATCTCCTTTTTTGGCTACTATAGATTGTCTTCTGCAGGCAGGCCCCATTTATCTGTTGGGGCAGGGTATGACTTGGTCTTCTGTCTGGCGAGCCCCATGTCGCTAGTCGCACTTTACTGACCAGATCACACAATCCGGGGTTGTGCACATCATCAGGAAGAAGATGTCGAACTCATTTTGTTTAGGCATGAGTTTGAGCCGAAGGGTCGCACTTGCGACACAGATTGAAGGTGTAGCAATCCGGACAGTTCTTCTGACCGGTCCTTTTGTTGCTCTTGGGCTTCTCGCATGTCCTTTCAAGATGAATCAATTTTCACATATAACATAAGCCCTCTAACTCTCAGCTCATGCTACGGGCTGGGAGTTGTAACTCTTCAATTTCTATTCAGTCAAAGTCTTCTCCCAAGACTGTCATTTCATCTGCTCTAGGCCCTGTTTCTTATGGCACATGTCTGGCAGTTATTGTTAAGTCAAACTTAGCCTTTTCCGAGGCCATAAATGATGACGGTTGGGGGAATAGATTTGGATTTTTCGATGGAGCCAGCCCTGGCTCTATATAAGGGAAAGGTAATCCTTTCTGTCATTGCACTAAGCAAACCATGGAGTGTCCTGACAAACCACCACCGTTTCTGACGTTTTAGCCTTCTATAGAGGTGTGTATGGTCTACTGCATAAAGAACTTGGAAGGTTTAGCTTCTCCGCTAACATGGAGAGATCTCATATAGATCTCAGACTGCATCCTCTCGGCTCTGTCGTGAGGCAATTGTTCAACCAGCCAAGCTCCTAGTGCTTTCTGATTTGCTTCCTTCATCAAAAGCGGGTGGCCGGAGGAATAAGGAGCTATAGTGCTGTCGCTGATTGTACATTGGAAGGGAAATTTGAGGACCTTGGTGGCGCACGAGCTCCAATCAGCTAGAGTACAGCCCTTCGTGGCTGGTCCCTCTTCTTAGTCATAGGTTTTTCCTTTTGTATTCTGATTAGCTTGTATCCAGAGCTTTCTGATGTATATTTGCCTCGTTGAGGTCTTTTAATGAACAAAGCTTCAGCTCCTTTCTGCAATTTCTATTTGTTATTTTTGTTTCTCATATAAACATTTTGGTTTGAACAATCTGTGTGACCTACGCATAATTAAAAGATGGCATGAGTTATGGATTAGAGTGATCTCGTGCTTGGGCCAATCCTGTGGCCAAATAAATAGACAAGTTATTATAGGAATCACAAAATAATGAGATAAGTTTGCATGAAAGTTGTGAAATAAACAAGTGAGTGATCTCACGCTCAGGCCGATCTCGTGGTCAAATAAATAAGTTCGCTTGAAAGCTGTAACATAATTGGGTTCGCATGAGAGCTGTGAAATTAATAAGTGAGCGATCTCATGCTTAGGCCGATCTCATGGCCAAATAAATAAGTTCACATGAGAGCTGCGAAATTAATAAGTGAGCGATCCCATGCTCGAGCTGATCTTATGGCCAAATAAATAAGTTCACATGAGAGTTGTGACATAATTGAGTTCGCATGAGAGCTACGAAACTAATAAGTGAGCGATCTCGTGCTCGGGCCAATCTTGTGGCCAAATAAAAGGGTGACCAATCTTGTGGTCGGGGTGATCTTATGCCCAAATAAAAGGTGATCGATCTTGTGGTCGTGGCGATCTTGTGCCCAAATAAAAGGTGATCGATCTTGTGGTCGGGTCGATCTTGTGCCCAAATAAAGAGGGCAGCCGATCTTGTGGTCAGGGCGATCTTGTGCCCAAATAAGAGAGGTACCACTCAGGTAACTCACCTATTCGAAGAAAATGTAAAATCAGTAATGGTATTCAAAATGTTTACATAATTTACAAAAGAGTACAAAAGTTTAAAAGATCATCCTGATGGTAGGAGACTGCTCTTGCTCGAGGTCCTGCCGAGATGGTCCTAGCTGTTGCTTGGAAGGCTGCACAACGTAGCCATGCAAATGACCTCTTTTGATGAGATACTCGATGGCGTCTCTTAGTGCCCAACACTCTAAGGTGACATGCTCGAACTCGTTGTGGTACGCGTAGAATTTCCCTCGATTGAGTCTAGACTTGTTAAGAGTCTTCAAGAGTGGAGGCTTTCCGAAATCCTTTTTGTCCCTTTTCATTGCAAAGATCTTGTCCTGAGTGTCTGATAAGATGATATAGGTGCTATGACAACCTGAAAATAGGGGTTGTTCATCCTTGCTCTTCTTAGCGAGCTAGCACTTGAGGCTGTCATTCCCGTTCCCATGGTTACCCCTTTTCTTATTCTGAGCTGAGCTACTCGTTTCGATTTTCTGTGGACCCAAAGTCTCGTCCCATCTGATTTGTTTCACAGCCCGCTCATAAAACTCACACAGGTTGCTAATTGGGGATTTTTATAGACTCTTAAATAGCTTTCCATCTCTACGGAGTCCCGCTAAGACAACAGTCGGGATAGCCTCGTCTGAGGGCTTCTCGACATTATTGACCTCGAGCCTGAAGCAGGCGATATAATCTTTCAGCGTTTCATGTTTGCCCTGGAAGACCGTAGCGAGGTGGCACGAGGGCGCGAGCTACTTTCTCAGCACTCGATACTGATCAATGAACTTTTCTTGGCACTCCTTCCAACTGCTGGTACTGCGAGTTGGAAGCTTCTTGAACCACATTCGAAGGGCTTCACCTAGAGTAGTGGGGAAGACGCGACACCTGCCTAAGGGATTGCAAACTTGTAGATCCATCTGGATGTTAAATAAGTTCAGATGGTTGTGAGGGCCACTGTCTCCATCATATAGCGGAATAGTTGGAACTTTAAGCTTGCATGGGAGGGGTTTCTCTACAATCTCTCTAGAGAACGGGGTTCGCTCCCCCAAGTGACCTTGGTCATTTTGAGCCTGAGAGTGCTCCTCCAAATGCTTGACTCTTTAAAGGAGACCTTCTACCAAAACGTCCAAGCCCCCCAGTCCTTGGTTGGAGACTTAGCAGTTTGGTTCAATGTTTCAGCCATATGGATGGTGATGCGAGGTCTGCTCCCGGTTAACTTCACTAGAACGTTCAACCTTGGGTACGACGGTTTCAGCCCGCCCTTGTACATTCTGGGCTTATGCTTGCACTAACACTGTGACTGTTTTAGCTAGCTCTCCCATTATGTGTTCAAGTTTTTCCTGACACTGGAGCCAGGTTTGCGATCCGTCGGTGCTGCTAGCGATGGGAACTGGTTTCACTAGGCTAGCTGGGGGGAAGCCAGTGGCTGTTCTGATAAGAGGAGCAATGGACAAATCTGTTGTCGAGACATGACCATCCAGAGGATGGGGCTGTGCATTTAAAGCTCTAGTGGCTCTTCCCTTAGCCATCGCAGCGAGAAATGAACCAGAATCAGGTGAAATCCCCATAGACAGTGCCAAAAATGTTGACGTCGAATTTTGGTAATGATCCAAACTCCAGCCAACGGGGGGGATTCTTCAGGATCTCTAACCGTGCATTGGTTCACACACAATAAGTCAACAAAAATATGCAAAGAAGAAGGGAAGAGCAGAGAAGGAGACACATGATTTTTAACATGGTTCGACAAAATCCAGTTATCATCGGACCCTACGTCCACGGTAGCATGTTATTGTGATGGTATTTGTACAAAGTTATAATATTCAGTCTCGATTTTAGCAGAGTTTCGACATAGATCTTCTCTCCTATTTTCTCACAAGAGGCTCCCTCCTCATATTTATAGAGGAAATGAGATTACAATAATAATTACATATGCAGTAAATATGTTACATCAACATTTAATGTACAAGACAGAATATACAGACTAAATCTCCTTTTTCGGCTATTGTAGATTGTCTTCTGCATGTGGCAGGGTATGACTTGGACTTTTGTCTGGCAAACCCCATGTCGTTAGTCGCACTTTGCTGATCAGATCACACAATCCATGGCGTGCACATTATCAGGAAAGAGATGTCAAACTCGCTCTGTTTGGGCACGAGTTCGAGTCGAGGGGTCGCACTCGTGAGGTAGATTGAAGGCGTAGCGATCTGGACAGTTCTTCTGACCAGACCTTTTGTCATTCTTGGGCTTCTCGCGTGTCCTTTCAAGACGAATCAATTTTCACATATAACAATAACATTTGTTTTATAGCAGATGAAATGAATTATAATAAAATACTTGATAAATTTAATCGATTTTATAATAATATAAATGTAATTAAAACATAAATTGTAAATGAAATGAAATAAAATGAATTCTTTTTTAACTTAATTCTAAATATTAATTAAAAATAAATCCATTTCAAAATAAAATAAAATATTACTTTTAGACATTCTAAATATTAGATAAAATTTGAAACATTGACAAATTTTATTCCATTCCTGTACCCGCGTGACAAAAAACCTTTTCATCCTCATGCCTCACAGGACATCTCCGTAGGATGTTAAATTCAAATTTAAGATAAATTGTTATTCTAAGGCCCCGTTTAGTTCAATTTGTGGAATCGGAAAGGGAATGAAATCAAAAAGGAGAGGAAAGGGAATAGAAACTATTACTTATTTAAATTATTTGGTTCAGTCAGAAAATGAAATCAAAATCTATTTCTTGTTGTTTAATTCAGTCAGGAAATGGAATCAAATTATTTATAAATCACTTTCTTATTGTTTAATTCAATCAAGAAATAAAATAATACTATTTATTATATTAATAACTAAAATTTTAAATAAAATATTAAAAACTATAATAAAATTTAAATGCATTATGCACAAATGCATTCTTTACTCATAAATTAATATGGCTTCCCAACTTTGCATAAGCTTTCTACAGACTACCTAACTAAGGAAAGCATTTGCAAATATGTGTTACAAATACAGAATTCACGCTATTATTACCAAGAATGCATCTTTACTCGTAAATTCATTCAAAATCCAAAATATATTAA
>JANHAO010016645.1:0-14291 GCA_026873985.1 Saraca asoca
AAATATTATTTATTCCACCAATTAAAAATATTATTTATTATATAAAAAAATAAAATTCCAACGGACAAATCCATTGGAATTTTTTTCCCACGGACAATGTCCACGATAAATTCCGTTGACTAATAATTCCAACGGATCTTGTCTGTTGAAATTTCTGTTTGAATCAATGCGTGAGATTAATCCCCAATTCGTATTCCAACGAATGTAATCCGTTGAAATTTTCCGTTGGAATACTTTATTCATTGGAATTGCCCGTTGGAATTTCCAATTCCAACAAGGGGTTTTCCAACGGACTAAAATTCGTTGAAATTTTCGTTAGATTGCCTTATTCCAACGGATCTAGCTAAAATTCCAACAGATTTTTTCTGTTGAAAAATCAATTTTTTCTTGTAGTGTTTCCTCTTCTTCCCCTTCATTCTCCCTCATCTAAACAAACCATTAATCAAAACCTCAAACAATAAGAAGCTTATGACATAATCTTTCCTTTCTCTCTATTTTCCTCCCTCCAAATATAGCATTAATCAACTCCCCCATAAAAAGCTATGTATTTCAAAGTTACAAGGTTGCATTTGACTCCTTAAAAAATAAACAATTTTGAAACCACAAAAACTTAAAAAAAAGAAAAAGAAAAAGATCATAATTCTAATATCACAAAGATGATGCCGTTTAACTTATAATTTTAACCGTATATGGGGGACAAAAAAAAACTGAATTACTCAAAGAAAAATCATAAACTATCAAAAGAAGAGAGGAAATCTAAACCGCTGACTTATGAAATGTGCTTTTCTTTTTCAAAGGCAATGGACAAATCTATTATAAAAGTGATTGAGTTGCACACTTTGATAGCAGAAATGGCTTCTTTCTCCATTATCGTCAAAAGGATGTTTCCATGAAGCTTAAGTCTTTATCGCACCATTATTATGGTAGACATTGACTTTGGTGCTTCCATTATTGATTCTTTTACAATCCAAGTCTTTATAATTTGCGTCCCACCCATTTTCACGATCTCTCAAATTTTATTTCCTATATTTTTTTTAATGTTTTATTGTTTTTTTACTTTCTTGCTAGAGAACAAAATTTGTCACAAAAATTAATCATTAGACGTTTTGAAAATAAGCTTATCCTTACACAATAATTGGACTAATATGTTTTAATAGATCTCTCATAAAAAAAAAATGTTTCAATAGATTCATGAGGATAATTTATTAGGGTTCTTTCTCTATTTTACGTACAAAAGAGAAAAGAAAAGAAATGTTGAAATAAATTGACTTAAATTATAAAATTTTAAAGATATTAAATATTGTGTTTAAATTTAATTCATTATTAGTGTACAATTATTTACACCATTAATGAATAAGAAAATGTTATATCATTAAAAGAAGGTAATTAAGAGTTTTAGCAATAATGAGAGTATTTTAATAAATTTTTAATGATGTGGTAACACATGAGTGAATGATAGTATAAAATTAATTTATACTAATAATTGATCAAAATTAAATCATTAAGGATTAAGTGGAAGGAATTATGAATAATTATGTATATTGAAAAGGATTAAAATCTATAAAATGCATTAATGGTTGTTGACAAAGGAAGATTATGGAGAGTTTTTGAAGTAGACATTGCATGCGTGGTACAACTTCTAAGTGCTTTTTGCTCTTTGTCCTGCCATTTACAGCTAGAATTCATAGATTTTTCAAAAAGATTTGGCCCTTGTGAGAGCAAGTGTTGAATTCAAAATGTTGACAATATTCATAGTCCACACTAGACTTCCACATGTTCTAAAGTAGGGGAGTTTGTGCTGGCATGACTATTACTTGCATGTTCATGATTAGTGTCCATTGAAGCATGCATGTAGTAACCTTTTACATTTTCGGTGCAACAGAAGAAAGAAAATGGGAGGAAATGACATAGGAAGAAAAATAACAACTCAAAACTAAGATAATGTCAACAAGTGGACCTTTTAATCATGTTACTTTATTTGAAATTCACCCTGAAAAATATAAAAGGATATTCACATTTGAATTCTTACCTTTACATCATTCTTTAAAAAATTAGATTGAATCCACCAACTGAATTGATCAGGCCAAAAATTAATATGTATAATAATTTAGTTTAATTATAAAATTATTTTCATAATTAAATCAGATTGGACTGATCAAAACTAAACTGAATTGGATGAATTAGCCAAAGCCAATAAACTGGAATCAGTTTTTAAAAATCAATTGATTTAATTTTTTTATTTTTTTTTTACAATTTAACTTTAACTTGGGTTATTCTTTTTGTATTTTTTTTCAATTGTAAAGTAAGTTTTTAAAAAATATATCATATAAGTAGCCTACAACTATAATATTTTTTTTTAATTATTAACTTCTTAGAGAATTTATAATGATTTTAATTTGTTATATTTATGAGTTTTTATATATTACAAACTTTAATTTACAAATTATATTTTATGTTAACTATTTTTTATATAATTCAATTTAATATATTTAATTTCTTAATTATGACATCATTCGATTCAATTATTAGTTTAATCAATTGAATTAATTAAATCGTAACCCAATAACAAATCTGACTCAAAATCCTATCTAATTTTTAAAATATTACTTCACATATGTATTGAAGGAAAATAATTTACCATTTTTGTCGTATCAAGGCCTATCATTTTTACACTCAAGGTGAAGGTAGACAAAACTTATTAAAGGAATTGAAATATAATTAGTAAAATATTTTTATTAAAATCTTTTAATTTTTAAAGTATTTAGTATGAATTTAAAAAAAACTATAAATATATAAAAAAAATATTATTATTCTCCAAACTTTTGGAGGGCTAGAGCCTTCCCAAAGAATAACAACACCTCACCACTGTTTACAGTGTTACTGCATACATAGGAAAGACAATGGATCCATATCGAATGTGAGTCCTGTATCTCTTACATGCATGTGAAAGACTTTATGCTAATGAAAAGTTATTCTTTTCATAGTATTCATTTGATATGACTACCTTAAACAACACAATAATAGTGAAAATAATATAAAATTTTAGTATGTAGTACAATACAAGTAGTAGTTTTTCAGGATGAATTGATGAAGAATCCGATCATTTCAAAAGTTCAAAATCTTAAATGGATATATAGGAGATACATGAATCGTTTTATCACTCAAGACATTATATAACGTATTCAATCTTACAAAACAAAATATATATGCAAAACAAATTCAGAATAAATAAAAAATTTTAAAATAAATGACATAGATAGAATTATTGATCCCTTGACTACAAATATTCAGATATCATGTAAAGTATATTAAATCATTATAAATGTGTAACTATTAATCACAAGTTAAGTTAAAATAATACTTTTTTTTTAATTAATCACAAGTTAGGTTACACAAGAAAAAGATAACACACATACTTTCTTTTATATTTGAATATGTTCTTAGTAGAATACAGTTGATTCAATAAGTGTAGCTAGGAAGCCTATAGCAAAGTGAGCAGAGGGTAACATAATTGATAGTTTTAATAAGTTTATTTCCATCCATAACATATTTTATATTCACATGTAGTATCATATTAGAGTAAATTAGAATCATTCATTTACTTTTTGGTGTTTTGTTTGATATGTTTGTTTTTAATTTTGTTTTCATTGCTCAATCATCCGTGACAGTCTGGTGGGTCAGCTTGCACCTTCGGCCAATCATCCGCCACCATATCCCCATTTTCACAACAATCTATGCTAATGCCCCACTATATTCCACTTTCCCATCTCTCAATAACAAGCTAATAAATCCAAAAAGTTGCCCATAAATGCCTTTGAAATCCTCAAGTTCACATGTTTAATATTTCCTCCCACAACTAATAACAAAAGAGAAAAAAATTATGAATACTGAGAACAATTAGTCCCTGGTTGATTGGTATATTCTTTAAATTTCATATGTAATATTAGTCTTTTATTTCTATTTTTATTATAATTATTTATTTTTTTATTTAAAATGTTAAAATATACAAAATATATTAAGATGGATTGTTAAATTCTATCTTAACAGTATTGAATATATAATGAATAGTATATTATGAATAAAATTAAAATCATCAATCTTCAATGCTACTTGAGTTGTTAGTTTCTTATTGAAATTATTAGTTGATATTGATATCGTGAGACTTCTTTTATAATTTATGATAACAGTGAAAAGTAGTTATAACTAGTCTGTTATGATTTTGGATAGAAAATAAAGGATTTTTATTGAATTGATTTGGTTAAAGTGTTATTCAGATATTTTAGTCTGTAATTCTAAAACGATTTTATCTTCCAATTTTTTCAGTTAATATGTCTTAACTTATCAAAATAAGTTTAATAAATCACTTCAATATTTCATCCATTTTAATGTTAAAAGTGGAGGGAGAGATGAATAATTATAATAAAAATAAAAACAATAAACTATTAATATTAGTTATGAAATTTGAAGGACATAATAGTTAGCAACCCTCATAAATGAGAAACTAATTGTTGTATTTATTCAAAAAATTATTGTATTATATGTGAAATAATTGTATTATGTATATAATATTTGTTAACCTGTGTTGCTCAGTAACAATTAATGATACTAGAAATATAAAATTTTTAAAAATTTGCATACTTTTATTTAATTTATTTTTATATGAGTAAAAAGTTGAGCAATTATATAAAGGCACACCTCTATACTCATTTAAAAATTTTATAATTTCTTTTTAGAAAAAATTATAATTTTATACAAAATTTATATATAATAAATATATAAGAAGTTTACATTTATTAACAAAAATTACATCATTTTTTATTCAAAAGATACAATTCTTAATAAAATGTCGGAAAGAGTATGAGAAAATTTCCCATAGTTGTAGAAATATATATTAAAATGAAATGTTTTAACTATGTATCAAATCATAGTCCTCTTTCCAAAAAAATATTTACAAGCATTATATATATCATTTGTAAAATAATGATAGTTATATTTATTTTGATTCTTTTACTCTTTGACATTTGTTAAAATATAAACATGTAATATCAATGAATAAGTACAACTTTTAATTCAGTTAAATGTGTTGTAATTGAAATGATATTGGATGCATTTTGAATATTTTATCTTTTTTTATATTTTCAATTTCATTATAATTTTCTTTTTATGTGTGAGTGACTTACTCGAATTATTAAAAACTTTAGAGTTGCTATTTTAAACAAAATCACGTTCACATACTCAGACAAACAAACCCCATCAGTCTCCTACTATTTATTCCCTACTTTCCTTTCCTCCATGAAAACAATACGAAAATTCCAAGAGCCTTCGAAACCGAGTTAGTGGAGGGTTTTTTTTTTTTTTGCATTCCCCACAAACATGCCCTTAGCCGGCTTAGACCAAGAATTTCAACTGTTAACTTTTTCTTCCAAAACAACAAAAAATATTGCATGCATATTATATATATAAAAGAACCAAAAGCTAAAATCTCGCCTTTATATACGACCCATTATGTCCTCTTTGGCCCTATGCTTTGTTCACTCATATTCTTCTTAGTCTCTGTTCCTACCTTAGCTTATAGCTTCTTCCATTTTTCGTTTTCTTGAGCTTGTGTCAGCCTTGGCACTGATAGCTTTTCTAACTTACCAAAGATGAAACATGGGAAGAACAGCATGCTAGGTGGTTCCGGCCACGGCCGCCATGGCAGTCACGGCAACGGTTGCGCTGAAGACGGAGGT
The DNA here is from genome assembly GCA_026873985.1 of Saraca asoca. Classification (NCBI taxonomy): domain Eukaryota; kingdom Viridiplantae; phylum Streptophyta; class Magnoliopsida; order Fabales; family Fabaceae; genus Saraca; species Saraca asoca. Next base: position 5,733 of record JANHAO010016645.1, read on the forward strand.
GGTTCACGGCAGAAACCTTCTTCTGTAAATATGGGGGAAAGGTGATGGCAAAAGTGCCCTTCACACACAAACAAGGCATTGCAATTGCCCTCTCCTGAGTTTCTAGCCCATAATAGGGGTAGAATTGGGAGAGCGTCATTATTGCATTGCGGGGAATTGAGGGTAGTGGTCCGAATTTACCTTAACATTAGGTCTAAATTTTCTCCTTATTACTTTTTTAACCTTCAGTCTTTGCAATATTTACGTATTTGCCACTAGTTTCACCTTTTTTTTTTCTTTTTCTTTTTTTAATTTCTTGTTTATTTTCTTATGGAAGCATGGGATGTAAGAGATGCATACGAGGTAGCTAGTTTGTTGTTAAGGAAGGTTTTGTCAAATTGGGATTATTTAAACTAATCTCAAATTTGTGGGGGTGATTAGGGACTAATTAATGCTGCTGGCATGCATCACTTACACCTATCAATGTACTATTTTGCTTTATTATGAATTTGATTTAAAGAAAAATGAGTTTCGTTTTCTTGGTTTCTTTGCGTTTCTCTCATTTTGCTATTATATTTTTTCCTCTTCTTCCCAAGGAAGATGCAAAGCAGATAATGATAACTTACCAAACGACCAAAAGAAAATGAAAAGAATAAGAAAGTGAGAAAGCAATAAAAAGCATAGAGTGACTTTGTTGAAACAAAGTTATGCACTTTTGGACTTTTAACCCCTTTCATCTCAAATCTTATCTGACACAAAATGATAAATGAATATTCCTCTATTTATATGGTTTGTATTGATTCACAACAAATGAATCAAATTTGATACATGCTTTTGTCCTTTCCAAATCTATGTTTTACTTAACCTAAGTTTGCATGGTGAAGATTAATCATAATTTTTATCCTGATATATAAATTCATCATATTTAATCTCTTAAAATATAATATTATTCTTTATTTTTTTTAAATCTAAATTAAACAAAATCATCTTCATATTAATAATTTTTATTAAATTAAAGATTAAAAATCCTAATTAAGATATAATGTTTCAACAAGATTTCAAATTGACAATTATTAAATGAAAAATTAGTGACTCATAGCCAATTGGAGATTTTTTTGCACCTTGGTAGGTTTGTGATTTGCACGTTTTATGACGAAGCAAAAGTGAGTTGTGCTAATTTTCTACTCTGAGTGATTCTCAACTTGAAGGTTCATTATATCTTTTTGTATCAACTAGGAATTTTTATCTTTAATATGACAAAAATTATAAATTTGTACATTAGTTTAATTTGTATGTTAGAGGGATCAAAATAAAATATTATATTTAAGAGTAATCAAATGGGATGAATTTATATATAAAGAAAATCAAAATTATATTTAAGACATTATTTTAAAAAATAATTCTTTTTATCATATGTAAAATAGTAAACGCATTCGACTCGACAGATACCATTAATCAATTTAGTATTTAGATTATCTTTCTTTCTTTCTTTTATTTTCTTTGGTGTCTAACAGCAAGCAGATCAGATAAAGCTGATAAGTTTGGTTTTTGTCTACTATTATAAAGTATCTTTCATGATCATCATTAGCATTAATTAACATTATTAACCAGAAACTTTTTGACATTAATCATCAATAATTACATTCTGATAACTGCTAAATGGTTGAACCCTTTGTTTTTTTTTTCTTTTTTTTAGTAGAGACTTCTCGATAAAAAAAAAATTAAAAAAATCATCTAATAAATTCTGATTGAAGCATTTGTTTACAACAAGAATTTAAGTCACAGATTACCAAAGATGACACGACCGCAATATTCTGATTTTGAAAAGGATTGTAATCACATTTTAGAGTAAATTTAAACTAACTTCGCAAATTTTCACAATACAAACACTGTTTCTCTGCATCCTTATGCAGGGTCTTCTAATCAGCCTATGAGAAGTAAGGATTATGTGGGCATTTATAGATAGTAATTTTCATTGTAAGTTTTTTATTAGAAATAGTAAAAATTTCCCAAAACCGAAGCTGGTCTATCAACTTGCCATTTTATATTTTGATAAGAACTTTCTGGGAAGAAATTTGTTATTTTCCAGGAAGGTTTCTTCAAAGTTTTGGATCTAGGAATTCCTTAGGTGATTGTGGAAATTGTGAAAGCAAAGAAAGATTTTATGTCTCCAATAAGTCATATGAAAAGGATATGATCACTAACTTGCAAGTTTATTGGTTCAGAGTCTTCCATCTTTGTTTACTTTTGGTGAACTATCCATCTCAAGCAGCCCATATTTAATATAAGGACCAAGCATGCTAAAATGGCCTGAACACATTTCGACTTTAAAAATCAGAGCGATTAGGGGTTACAATTGGGATGCATGTGCCAGGTTCATGTCATGTCAATGAGATGATAACAAGTTTGAAGATCGATCCCAATAATAATTATTCATATTGGATTAATCTATTTATTAAGCACCTTAACACAGGTCAACTCGTCTAATCCGTTAATAACTTCAATTAACAAAATTTACATTACAAACATGTTCATCAAATTTAATTATTTATTATGTTTTATTGAAAGTATTTTAATAATTAATTAGATATATTATTAAGCTTTTATTGTCATATTATTAAACCTTTAATTTTATTTTTTATTATATATAATTATTTAGAACTTAATTATTAATTATTTCTTAAATAATATTTTCAAAATTTTAGTATAAATTATTGAGCGGATTGAAGTTTCAATCCATTTAGTTTTGAGTTAACCTTAATTTGATCATTAAAATTGAAAAATTAAAATTTTAATGTATATAGATCCAATAAAACTAATAAATGAATAACAAAATTGATAATTAACTTTTATTTATTAAGTAAGAGTAAAGATTCGTTTTAAAGTTAGAGCATATACAAAATTTTCTATAATGTTATTATATGATGATTTATTATGTCATTTTTCATATAAAATTATTTTGTTATATAATTAATAAAAATTAAATTAGATATAAATAATTTTAATTAAAAACTTAAAAATGAGTTGTGAAATTATGTAGAAAAAAATGATACATAAAGTAATATATAATAATATTGCATTTTTTGTCTAAAAAATTTATTAAAAAATAACATAATTTTATAAAATAATTAGTTAAATGAATTATAATTTTTAATTTTTAATTTTATGAAATTGACGGAGGACAAAATTTGATAATTTTAAATTAAAAAAAAAAAGGTATTTTGCCTTTCGTGTAAGACAATTACACCTCAGCGTATGAAATATAAATATTAAAAGGAAATCATTTAAACGTGGAAAAAAAATCAAAATTTTCAAGACAAGAGGCGATGGCAGATTGCACACAGTAAGCATGGGCAGTGGTCTAGCGCGAGCGCGCCAAACTCTGCGTCTCACTCTATAAATTTTTCTTCATCGGCCTTTGATTCTAGCTTGTTTTATCTTGTAGACAGGACTGGCAGGAAACCAACTCTGCAAGCTAAAGAGCTAGAGGTTTTGGATCGATTCGCTGCCTCAGATGACTTCGAGGACCTCCTCTATTTTCATAAGCTCACTCTAGCCAAAGGCGCCAAGGTTACCAGGGAAATAGGCATCCGTCCCGTGATCCCAACTGCTCCAGCTAATTTTGTAGATTACGATAAGATAATGGAGGTCATCCTCAGGCGACCACCATCCAATGATGAAGAAGTCTCTCCAGACCTCAAAGTGATCGCAGCCCCCACTGTTGAAGGCCAACCTTTGGCTTTGGAAACAGCACCTTTGCAAGGACTTACTTCTACCCCTCAGCCCAAGGTAGGGGCCGCAACTGAGGTCGTTACCCCTCCCGAACCCTCTGCCAAAAGATGAAGGATAGAGAAGGGGAAAAAGAAGGTCATTTCCTATAAGCAAGCTGTGCCGAGAGCTGAGGTTTTGGAACTTCTCGACGAGCCTGTCTCCAAGACGAGGGAGTATATAGAGGCTCTTATCGACAACATCGACACAATTTTAGGATCTCATGATAGGATCTAGGTGTTGGAGGCCGAGAAGTTCACCCTTGGAAGGTTGGTGGGCTACACAGCCTATCACAACTTGGTGGTAAGTAAGATCCTTTTACATTGGTTCTCTATGCTTATTTTGCAATCTAACTTGGTTTTGGTCTTTCAGGGTTGCTGACAATAATGAAAATAGATGAAGCACTCCAAGGCCAAGACGAGAAGAAGGAGGGTCTCGAAAGCAAGCTAGCTGCTGCCTCTGCCGAGGTGTTAGACTTGAGGAAGAAGATCAAGAATGTCGAGGCTGCTTTATCTCAAGCATAGGCAGATCGCGAGGCTACCGCAGTGAATCTTGGCCTAACTGCCAACTACTTGGCCAAGGTGAAGATTGACTTGGAATTACTCACTCACCAAGCTGGGCACACAGTGAAATTGGTTGAGCTTGCAAAAGAGCGAGCTGGATCTGCAGAGTAATGAGCCAAAACGACGAGCAACAAGCTGAAGTCGCTGAAAAAGAGTTGGAGACAACCAAACGGGAGGTCGCTCTAGCAAGGGAGGAGGTTGCCTAGGTTAGAGTGAAGACCGCTTCATTGGTGAAGAGGGTGGAAATCAAGACTTGTGCTACCTTCTTCCATACACTGTGGGAGCAACACCCCGAGTTGGATTTCTCCTTCTTCAGCCCGCAAGCCATTGAAGTTGTTGAATGCTACAAGAGGAGGGCATCCTGAGCTGATTCTTCCAGGAAAGAGGTGAGCTCTGGTGTTGAAGTTTCTTCTACTGGAGGCATCAGTCAAAGAGAGGGCAATTCTCAAGTCGCAGAAGTTGCTAGTGTCCCCGTGGTGGACGTTCCCAATGTTCCTCCCTTTTGTCCCCAGTCGCAAGAGGGTCCAGCTCCTGATGCTCCTTAGGCTAAGAGCCTTGTAATTTGTTTTTCTTTTTGGATTTTGAAATGTAACCCTTAAACTCTGCATGAACTTATCCTGTTAAGGATTGAATGAACTTGTTTCTTTTCAATTTATATACTTAAATATGCGAGAAGATGTATTTTGATGCAATAACAAAAAGTCTAACAAACCACTTTTACATAATACATAATACATTACTTCTCACACAAAACTTTATTGAAGTTTTTATTCCATACACATAAAAATTCAAAGAATTGCATGAATACTTGCATTTAATAATTTTTACAAACAATTGGGGGGGGGCTTGATTGGTAATATCGACGAAGATATTTAGCATTCCATGCTCGGGGAAATTTCGCCCCTTGCATATCTGCCAAATGATAAGCCTCATTACCGATAACTCTTTTGATGAGGTATACGTCTTCCCAATTTGGTCCCAAGGTCCCTTTGCTAGCTTTACATGCTCCTGGGAGGACAAGGTGCAAAACAAGACCACCAGGCTTGTAACTTTGAGCTCGTACTCTTCGATTATAGTACCTCAGTACGCACTGTTGGTAGGTTGTGATCCTGAGGCGAGCTTTCTGCCTTATTTCTTCTATAAGATCCAGATTCATGACAAGCAGTTGATTGTTATCTTCTAGATTGAAGGTGACTCTTCATTGAGACACTACTTCGAGTTCTGTGGGAATCATTGCTTCACACCCGTATACCATCGAGAAGGGGGTTTCTCCTATGGCGTTGCATATTATGGTTCTATAAGCTCACAATACCTTTGGTAGTTCATCCACTCATACCCCCTTTTTGGCCTCCAACTTAGCCTTCAAGATTCACTTAATGATCTTGTTAACAACTTCAACTTGCCCATTGCCTGCGGATGATCCATAGTTGAGAAGCTTTTCATGATCTTTAGGTCATTACAGAACTAGATAAACTGCTCGCTGGTGAATTGGGTCCCATTATCAGTCACAATCTACTAAGGGACTCCAAATCTATAAATAATGTTGTTCCACACGAATCTTTCAATCTTTGTAGAGGAGATCTTAGCGAGCTCTTTTGCCTCTACCCATTTGGTGAAGTAGTCCACAACCACTATTGTATGCTTGCAATTGCCACAAGCTATAGGTAGAGGTCCAATTAGGTCCATGCCCCAGATCGCAAAGGGCCATGGACTGACCATTTGTCATAGGTGGGCTGGCGGAGCTCGCGAGACTTTCGTAAACCTTTGACACTTATCACATCTTTTGACAAGGTCGATAGTGTCCTACTTCATTGTGGGTCAGTAGAACCCTTGTTGGAGAGCTTTTTGAGCCAAAGATGGCCCCCCCAGTGTGGTTTCCATAATGTCCCGCATGGATTTCCTCCAGGATGGTATCACAGTTATTACCATCAATTTATCTCAAGAGCGGGGTCGAGAACCCTTTTACACAACATGTCATCGTAGATGCAGTACCTGACAGCCCGAGTTTGTAGTCGCCGTGCCTCAAGCTTATCCTTTAGAAGCTTGCTATCTTGTAAATAATCTAGGATTAAGTTAATCCAAGACCTTGGTGCCTTGGCAATTGTCATTATAACATCATTTTTCTCAACGCACAGGGATGACAAGGTTTCAACTAGGAGTGCCCCCAAGAAGTCAACATCTTCTATTGTAGCCAAGCAAGCTAAAGCACCAGCATGCACATTCTGAGCTCACGGTATTTGGTTGACTTCGTATTGTTGAAAAAAATTTCATGATTCTTAGACTTTTTAGAGATATTTGGTCATCATTGACCCCTAGGTTTGATACTCATCCCTCACATGGTAGATTAGAATTTGTGAGTCACTGAAAATCCTTAGTCTTTCAGCTCGTACCTCCTTGGCTAACCATAACCCAACTAGCAGTGCTTTGTACTCGGCCTTGTTATTGGTAGCTTGGAAATCAAACCTCAAAGCAAAGAGAATTTTATGTCCCTCTGGGCTATTGAGAAGTACCTGTACTCCGACTCTTTGATTGCTTGATGACCCATCCACATATAGTTCCCACCATGGAATTTATGAAGTTTTTGTTTCTTCTTGCATGTGCCCCGTGAATTCTACAATAAAGTTGGCTAGAGCCTGCCCCTTAACTGCTAGCCTGAGCCTATACTCAATATCGAACTTGGCAAGCTCAATCGCCCATTTGAGCAACTAACCTAAAGCATCTATCTTTTGCAAGACTTGTTTGAGCAGAAATTAGGTGAGAACCTTTATGCTGTGGGCTTGAAATAGGATTGTAACTTCTTTGACATGATGACCAGGTAGTAGGTAAGCTTTTCCATTGGTGAGTACCTCGTCTCAGCATCTAGCAGTCGCTTGCTCACATAATAAATAGGGAGCTGAGCTCCCCCCTCTTCTCGCATTATGGCTGCACTAAGGGCGTGTTGAAACACGCCCAGGTATATAATCAGCTTCCCACCCTTTTTTGGTTTGGATAAGAGTGGAGCTTGTCTGAGATACTATTTAAGCTCTTAGAAGGCAACCTCACATTCTTGTGTCCATTCGAACTTCTTCACCTTCTTTAGGATATCAAAGAAAGGGACGCACTTATCTATTACCTTCGAGATAAATTTGCTGAGCACTGTGACTTGGTTATTCAAGCTCTGTTTGTCCTTAGCCCTACTGAGGGATCGCATGTCAAGGAGAGCTTTAATCTTTTCTAGATTTACCTCGATCCCCCTGCTATTGACTATAAAGCCGAGGAACTTTTCTAAGGCGACTCCGAACGCACACTTGAGAGGGTTAAACTTCATTTGATATCTCCTCATAATCTGGAACATTTCATCTAGATCGCAGACATGGTTGGCTAGCTGTTCGGACTTCACCAACATGTCATCTACATACACCTCCATTGTCTTGCTGATTTGGTCTCTAAACATCATATTTACTAATCGTTGGTAAGTCGCTTCTGCATTCTTAAGCCCAAAGGTCATTACTTTGTAGCAATATAACCTGCGATCGATGATAAATGAGGTGTGTTCTTCATCTTATGCGGCCATCGAGATCTAGTTATATCTCGAGTAGGCATCTATGAAACTGAGGAGTTCGTGTCCTGCTGTCGCGTGTACAAGCTAGTCGATCTTCAACGAAGGGAAGTTATCTTTTGGGCAGGCTTTGTTCAGGTCCATGAAGTCTATACACATCCTCCACTTCCCATTTTTCATTTTCATGAGGACGGGGTTAGCAACCCAAGTGGGGTAATGGGCTTCTCAAATGAACTTGTTTGCTAGCAACTTGTCCACCTCTTCTTTCAATGCGGCATAACACTCGATAGTCATCAGCCTTCTCTTCTGGTAGATTGGCTTGTACTGGGGGTCAATGTTGAGTCTATGCAACATAACCTCAAGGTCAATGCCTACCATATCTTCATGGTTCTAGGCGAAGACATCTAGATTGACCTTGAGAAATTCGACTAATTGTACTTTGGTGTTAGGTGACAAGCTCTTCCCTAACTTAAGGCATCTCTCTGTATCCACTTCACTGACCTTTACTTCCTCGAGCTCTTCAATAGGTCTGATAACTCGTTTGATGTCTACTTCACGAGGGTCAAGTGTTAGTTTGGGTAGGTGCCCTAGGCCAATTTGATTGAGCCCCATCACATCTAGAACTGTACATTCTGTGGATTGAATATAAAGGTTGAATGTTCATCTTATATTGCATTCATCGTGCATTGCATACATAAGATGAAGTCCATG
>JANHAO010016646.1:0-14290 GCA_026873985.1 Saraca asoca
AAGGATGATGGAAATGGGCTCAAGCTCATGTCAAATGGGGCCAATAAAATCCATTTCTGCATCAGCCCATTTTTGTAATAGTTCTACCCATGAATTACAGGCCATATTTCACACTCAAATTGCTAGAATCAAGTCTGGAAGCCTTCATGAAATTGTGGCAAAATATCTTAGATTTCATCTGGACTTAGTTTCACCTCAATTGGACTTTCCTAGCTTGAGATATTGTCTTCTGAATGCATGAAGGTCGGCTACTCAAGAGACAGTATTCTGATAGTAACTTCATCACCAATTTCGGATAGCCAAATGATAGATTCAGCTCTTTCAGTCTTCATAAGAGTTGTAGAGCTATCTCTTATCTTTCCTACAAGACAAAATCACATCAATCGGACAAGTATAGTTCAAGTTATGCTAGAATTACAGAAACTGCTTAATTATGGCCTATTATGCAGAATTTGCAGTATGATGCCAATTGACACAAATTCACGAATGCACACTGGCACAGCTAGAAACATATTATTTTACACCTTAAAATGCTAAGTATAAGGACAAATATATGTGTCAAATATTGTGTTATCAGTGTGCCTCTAATTGCTTCACCCTTTGAAACAATTCTTCCACCATCAGCGGCAATCCTTCAGATCTCTGGCTAGAATTCTAGTGGCTTCTTGTATCCTTCTCGTCATTAGGGAAACGATTCGAGATGTGCTCGCAATTGGCTTTGTTCGAAGTTCCAGCTCACTGCTGTTGAGGGACATTTCCAGGTGTGATGACCTCGACTTGTCTTTACACACCTTGGACCTATGCTTGGGGCTAGCATTTGGAATGCTTTAGCCATCCTCCTCATTGAGCCTTCAAATGCTTCCCGACACTGGTGCCATACTTGGGCTTCATTGGTCTTGCAAGTAGTGACACCAGGTTAGGAATGAATTGAGGAAGCCAAACCGTTGGCAATTTTGGCAGTAGAGGAACTCGCAGTGTGGCCTTCTAGTCGACTAACAATAGCATTCAATTTCCTAACAGCCTTTCCTCTCATCATTCTAATCTGAACAGAATCAACCAGAGAGACAAAGAAATAATCAGAGAACAGAAGGGTCCCATTGGGCGTGCCAAAATATTGATGGAGGATTTCAGTCAGATCCAAATCTGGCCAACAGAGGGGGTTCTTTAGGGATCTAAGCTGTTTTCCGGTCATTGGGACTGTGGAAGGATGCTAGATGGCGGGAGGAAGAGGGAGAAGGGAGAAATACACATGGGAGTTTAACGTGGTTGGCCAAATTCGGATGGCGCTGGACCCTACATCCACAGAGGTGTTTTTAATTAATACGAAAGAATGTTTATAGAGTTGTGCTTTGTTATGGCTTCTGGCAGAGTTTTTGCTAGTGTTCTTTTTGGCCTCCTCCTTCCCTCTTTTTTTATAATAATTCTAGCCCCCCATTTATAGAAGTAAGGAGGGGCACAAATGGAACTAAATTAATTATGTATCTGTTATATCAAATACTAAATGTACAAGACTGCCTAGAGTACTAGAGATTGGCTTCTGCAGGCTGCTTTCTGCAAGTGGGACCCGATGGCCGCATCTGCAAAATGGCAGTGCAAGTTATTTGTTGGCTTTATGTTTAACTTCAATGGGCTTCTGGCTAAATGAAGCTGCGCTCTAGCGAGCTTGACCTTATTTGCTGAAGATGCGACTGGCTTGCGACTTCGAGCTAGTTCGACCAACGAACTCGGTTCTTCAGCGAGTTGAGGGCTTCTGTAGAGTGGCGGACTTGTCCCCAGTTGGGTTCAACTGTCCTTAGGCTTTTGTCGACCCACTGTGCAGTACTAATTTTTACTGATAACATAACTCAAAAAAAAAATTACAAAGTCTTATTATTTTTTAGGTTGTATCTTTTATACATGAATTGCCTGTTAATATATTTTTATCCAATTTAGTTTGTGCATATGAACATGAATACTTTATCAAATTTGGGTTTTCTTAAATAAATCAAGATTATAAACATTATGAATTCACACTCTAATATCTATTATTGGAATTCAAGCGTAAAAGTAATTTTCTTATCACTTTGTTAAGATATCTCATTCTTGTGGCTTCAAATGATAAAATAAGACGTGATAATTGCTCATGTAAATTGAAAAGAACAATACAAGGACTACTTAAATATCATTTTTGGTGACACTTGATCCTCCACAAACATCAAATGATGTCATATATAAATGATATTATTTATGAGACATTGTATTAGTTTTTCAAAGGGACAAGAAAATATAAGTTTGTAAACAAATATATAAATGAACAATTCCACATATTATTATTTATTAATTTAATTCAATTATAAATCTCTGTAAATAGTTTTTTTGTCGTAATTAAAAAACCATTTTTAAAACAAAAATTAAGTGAGAAAATCAAAATAATTGCGAGAGGACGTAGACCTCACGCTTACGTCCTCTAGCAGTGCAAATTCACGTGGGCATCAGTGGTCAGTACGAAGGCAAACCGTGGAGAGTCAACGAGAAGCAGAGTTACAAATGAAGAGACAGAAACCCACCCATCCCACCATCACGATGCCATCAAATCGAAAGAAACAGTTGAAAGGAGATCCAGACGAAAGGACTACTGAAACAAACGAAATGGGTCCTTCAGCAGCATGTCTCTGTCAGTGATGATTGGTTTGGTGGTGATGCTAGTGGGTGTTGCAGAGGCACAGACCACTGCGCTTCCAACCTAACTTTCTGCTTGGATTACATTGGCAATTCCACGACGACTCGTCCAAGTTCTTGTTGCAACCCGCTCAACGAAACTGTGACCACCGAGCTCGCCTGCCTCTGCAGTCTTTTCTTAACCCCTGGTTTGCCTGAAAGCTTCGGTACCAATGTCACTCAGGCTCTCCAACTCAGTCGCCGTTGTGGTATCCCCATCGATCTCAGCGACTGCAGCAAAGGTATTTACATCCAATCACAATTTGCTTGATATTTATTTAATTCCTGATATTCTGATCTGACTATTAAGCGTCAATTATTTTCAAATTTTAACTTTGTATTAATTTGATTGTGTTCGCTTTCGAATTTTCAGCATCACCTCCAACGTCGGTGACACCTCCTGGTAATTTTCTTCCCTCAACTTTTGAGCCGTTGTGTTTTAATTTGGTGTGTGGTTTTCTAAACTTTATAAACTTGATCAATTAGGGGCTCCAGCCCATATGAAATTCAAAGATTTCCAATCACACACATTTACAAGCTTTAGAATACATAATTAACTAAAACTCAAAACCATTCCAAATTCTAACTTGTTTGAGCTTACAAAAAAAAAAGAAAAAACAGAATAAAAGGGGACTAATATTGTCCCAATTTCTTTTTAAGTGATAGTACTGCAACATTCAACATTATAATGCCTAGTCTTAGGTCTATATTCAATAAAAAAAAAAGGAGTGAACAATTTACACATCTTTAACATTTATACTAACCCAACAATGATAGTAGAAAGTCAAGTCTAATTAACAAAGCACCAATACCATTATAACATATTACTTTATAAAACTTCCATCAAACAAAATTATAATAATGAAAATTTGAAATTATTTCATTACATCCTAAATAGCATATAAACAATATACCAGCTAGTAGTTCATCTACTCACTATATTTGTAAATCTTACCACACACAATTTCATACATAGCTTAAACCTACTATGTTCATTAAACTATACCCCCTTAACTTAAAGTGACAAATTCATATAATATCCGATGAATACCTTTATTATTATTATCATCATCATTTTTTTTAGTTGCACATTAAATAAATGTAAGGGAAGTGGGTAATTTACTTACCTTATTATGTTCTTTTGAAGATCACAATCTTTTAATGGTAGAATCGAGCTTCAGGTCCTAAATTAAATTTAGTGTTTTCAAATTATGCACAAATTGAGCACAATCCCACTTGGAGCTATACAAATTTCCCTTAATCAATTACCCAATACAAGCAATTCAAGTTTGTACCAAAAATTGGGGTTAGGGTTTTACGCTACCTAACTTAGAAAAATTTAGGAAATCTCAGTTTAAAATTTAATAACAAGTTACATGTAAACACACCTAGCTTTGAAGAAGATGAGAGTAGGTTAAATTAGGCTGGGTTGCCACTGTTAATGGTAGAGCAAGGAGGCCTATTGGTAGTAAACACTAGTCCCTTATTGCTTAAGCTTGTTAGTTGGTGTTGTAGAATTTTGCAATTTGGCACCCAATAATTGCATGGTTGGTTAGCCATTACTGCCTAAAGGCAAACTGCATGCTCCAGTGGAGAAAGAGGCAACAACGAATGCTTAGGGTGTACAACAATGTTGTCTAGTCTCAAAGGTAAGGAGATTGAAATGTTCCCTAATTGTAAAAATAAAGAAGGGGAGGTTTAATGTTATAAAGAAAAAAAATTTCAATAGTTAAAATATATCTATCTTTAATATACATAGTCCAAAAAAAAACCTATAATTAAATGTATATGTTATTTGCCCTTTATACCTAAAATAACTAAAACTTGCTTATACCCCAAACCCCATTTTTTTTTCCAAAACATAATTCACACAAAACTGAAAGTTTTGATGAATACAACTTAAAACCATATTATGTTAAAATAAAATTATATAAATACACCACTTCTAATTTCTAAAACCCATTTAGTAAAACTTAAACCTATTTAGTAAACCGAAAACATAGATTCTTGTCATAAACCGGACTACCTAATTTTTTAATAATTAAAATAAATTATTCATTAAACACTTAAATCAAATTTAAATACTCACTAATTCAATCAACAAATTAAATATACTTTAATTGAATCTATATTTAAATTAACAAGGCATATTAAATATACTTTCACCCTTTGGAAAAAACTTTTTTCCATTAAACAAAATTTCACTACCCCTAAAAAAAACTGAAGCTATAAATCTTGTAAAATAATCTAAATGTTTATTCAATACTTCAACACAAAGGATTTTTTAAGCATATAAAACAATCATAATTAATTTGTCTATTACTCCAAACAACTATCATTATCAAAACCATACATTTATACAAAATACACTAAATTGCCAAAATTTTTAATTGAAATATTTCATTTATTATAAATATATATATTTATTGTAATACTCATTGGAATGTTTTGATAAATCAAAACACTTAAAAGGATATCAAACAAAAATGATAAATTATCAACTAAAATTATTTACTAAAGTGCTTTTCAAAAATACATTTGCAAATCTTGTACTATAAATTTTAAATATATATATTTTTTAAGAAAGAAACCTTTATAATAGTTTTTCCATAAAAATTTTGGGTATTACATTGAGGGATTGATATTTTAATAAATTCAAGCTTGGATAAAAGGTTAATAGTGAATGCGCACCTTGGAGATTGTTTTCCAAGGATGAATCACTATAAATTTTGAGTTTGAATTTTTCTATCCCTACTTTTTTTATTTTTCAACAATTTATTTATGTTATCTATTTTTGCTATTGTTAATAAATGAGGTTGTGTGATGCCTTGTTTTTTATTGTTGAAATTTGCTGAGTATTTTATGTTTTATTGTTTAGTTTTTTTGCCCAGAAGTTGGTTTATTTGAAAGAAGTATTTTCTATCTATCAAGGTGCTCACTGAAGCCTTGATTATGTATAATTAAGTGAATAGCTTTCACAAATGCTTTGATCTATTATTTCTTGTGTGTAAACATCTTCACCAAATTATCTTGAGTTGGTTTGAATTAAAAATCATCTTATGACTTTCCAAAATTAAAACATTTTAAAAAAGAATACTAAAAATTCTATAAGTTTTCAAAATGCTAAATTCACTCTCCTCTTAGATGTAGGTTGCCTTATCCTACGCTAAGCAAGTTTAGAAAAAGTACAAGACACTAGAAGAGATTAATTTTCTTCATAAGACCATTCCACACTTCCATTTATATATCCCATCATTTGCTCTCGATGACCAAAACTCCAGGTCTTTTATATCTGTATATTTTTTTTGTACATCTAATATTTTATTCAAAGGTTGAATTAGGGCAAATATTAAAAAGGTACCAACATATAAAAATTGAGACCTATACACAACATATAAAGTTTTAGGCAAGCTAAAAGCATAGTTTAATATAAGAATTTTTTTAAAAAAACTTTAAAAATTTCTAGACCAATATACTCCTAACTAAAAAAAAAACAAACAAAGTCTTATTATTTTTTAGGTTGTATCTTTTATACATAAATTGTCTGTTAATCTATTTTTATCCAATTTAGTTTGCGCATATGAAGATTAATGCTTTATTAAATTTGGATTTTCTTAAATAAATCAAGAATATAAACATTACGAATTCACACTCTAATATCTATTATTGGAATTTAAGCGCAAAAGTAATTTTCTTATCACTTTGTTAAGATATCTCATTCTTGTGGCTTCAAATGATAAAATAAAACGTGATAATTACTCATGTAAATTGAAAAAAACAATACAAGGATTACTTAAATATCATTTTTTAGTGACCCTTGATCTTCAGACACACACACACACACACACATATATATATAAATGGTATTATTTATGAGACATTACATTGATTTTTCAAAGGGGCAAGAAAATATAAGTCTACAAACAAATTTTCTCATATATAAATGAACAATTCCACATATTATTATTTATTAATTTAATTCAATTATAAATCTTTGCAAATAGTTTTTTTTTGTCGTAATTAAAAAACACAATTTTAAAACAAAAATTAAGTGAAAAAATAAAAATAATTGCGAGGGGACGTAGACCTCACGCAGTGCAAATTCACATGGGCGTCATAGGAGTTTCTAGTGGTCAATACGAAGGTAAACTGAGTCAATGAGAAACAGAGATACAAATGAAGAGAGACAGAAACCCACCCACCCCACCATCACACGCCATCAAATCGAAAGAAACAATTGTAAGGAGATCCAGACGAAAGGACTGCCGAAGCAAACGAAATGGGTCGTTTCAGCAGCATGTCCCTGTCAGTGATGATTGGTTTATCGGTGTTGCTAGTAGGTGTTGCAGAGGCACAGACCATCCCATCCTGCGCTTCCAAGCTAACTTTCTGCTTGGATTACATAGGCAACTCCACGACTCCTCCTCCAAGTTCTTGTTGCAACCCACTCAACGAAACTGTGACCACCGAGCTCTCCTGCCTCTGCAGTCTTTACTCAACCCCTGGTTTGCTTGAAACCTTCGCTACCAATGTCACTCAGGCTCTCCAATTCAGTCGCCGTTGTGGTATCCCCAGCAATCTCAGCGACTGCACCAAAGGTACTTACATCCACATTGCAATTTGCTTGTTATTTATTTAATTCCTGATATTCTGATCTGACTATTAAGCTTCAATTATTTTCAAATTTTAACTTTGTATTAATTTGATTGTGTTCATCTTTCAAATTTTCAGCATCACTTCCAACGTCGGTGACACCTCTTGGTAACTTTCTTCCCTCAACTTTCGCGCCGTTGCGTCTTTAATTTGGTGTGTAGTCTTTAAAATAATATGGAGTTGAAACTAAATAGGATAAATCATAATAATCAAAATTAATAGATTTATTAAATCATATTATAATGTATTAAATTTGTGTATATAAATTTAGTTAAAAGTGATGAAATCATCCTTGATATTATATAGCAAAGCATTCCTATTGTGAGTATTTTTGGAACTATGCAAATGGGCTGACAAAAGCCCAACAGACAAATCTAATTGGTGAAGGGTCCAGATCATTAGGATTGAAGTCACTAGATCAAGGCTTAACTTGTCAAAAGGTAAACTCAGGTTACTGATGACCTCATGTGTAACTTTAGGTCTTTAAAGATGAGTTCTAACTCACAAGTCTTAACTTTAAAGATGAGCTCTAACTCACAGGTCTCAGCTCTAAAAATGAGCTCTAGCTCGCAGAATGAAACTGGCCACCTCAGCCATCTTCCAGAAAACTCACTATAGTTAAACTCGAGATGAGACCAACTTGCAAGGCCAACTTACAGAAATCAACTTGCAATTAAATTATTTTTTTTCCCTTTTTAGACTACGCCCTTGTAAATATAAATAGGGGCTAAACTTATTGTAAAAGGGGGAGATTTAGGAAAATATAGAGAGAAAAATGGACTCTCCAAACAATATAGAGAGAAACCAGAAATATACAAGAGATACAAATACTCTGTAAAAATATATCAAGACATACAAACTATCATGGACGTAGGGATTAACGATTGATTTTAGCTGAACCATGTTAAAAAAAAAAAAACTCTTGATGTCCCCTTACTCTCCCTGTTTTTCCTCTCTCTCTCTCTTCATATCTCTCTCATCAACCAGAATTGTAGTTTGGGATTTATTGAACTTTTTGATTAGCTGGATTCGGTTTCTATACTCTTTTAGTTGGTCGGATTCCACTGTCAACATTTTGGCAGTGAAAGGCAGGCCCTAAACCACATTTGCCTTAATTTCTTGATGGCTAGAGGAAGAACCATCAGGAGTTCAGCTTCCTTTCTAGTTTGGTTTGCAGCTGACTAGCAACTCCTTCTATCGTGTTTGACTGTGCCTTATTGCTAGTGACCATCACTTGTAGCAGAAGCACAATAAATCTCACTACTGTAGTTGAGATTGGCAAGTCTTCCTAAAGTTCTGCCATTGGACATACAATTTGAACCTCAGCAGCAAAAGACCAAACCAACTACTTTGTTCTACTTAAAGCTCATCATGCCTCAGCTACTATTTTTATGGTTAGCCTGCGTTGGCAAGGATTAAATCTTTTGCTCCTCTAGTTCAGAAATTTGTTTGTCGCAACTAGAAATTCTGAGGTGTTGTCCTGTAATTAGGCAGGGTTGCAGCATCGATCCTTTCAGCTAGCATCACTGTAAATTGAAGCTGTCAAGTTATGGCCATCATCCTCCTGCCCAACTACCATGACTCATCCTTTATGTTAATCACAACTATTGTTTGGGATAAACCTTATCTTCATCAGAGACCAATACATGAACCATAGTCCAGCCATCTATGCTTGTAGTAGGGGCTTATCACAGTACAGCGGAGCGAAGCTATCCACTGCTCAGCCCATCTAGCTGAGGGGTACATGAACACAGCTGCTTCCACCGCTCCAATTGCTGTGCCATAGTGGAAAGCAACAGTTGCTACGAGCTGAGGCCGAACACCTTACTGCAACCAGCAACTACTTTATTCGGACTAAGTAGCTTATAGGTCCAACTTTGTGGGATAGTCTTGGTTTATGGCTAGTTGAAGCCGGTCATCTTACAATTCAAATGCTTTTGTATTTAAAGTTGGGTGGGCTCAATCAGTTCGGTATTATTATGAGAGCCAGAGTTGTGCTCCAACAAGCACCAGAGATGGTGAAAAAGTGACAACTAGAAATACAGTTGGCCCAGCATCCCATTGAACTCGGATCAAGTTATCAACTTGGCACACATTCTTGCAAGAGCTAGTCTGCTCTATTGTTTGGATGTGACTCTTAACTATGATGACACAGACTAGTCTTTAGACATAGATAAGAAAGTGGAAGGAATGGCCAAAATTCCTGAAGGGCCTGAAGTTCGAGGTGACCAAAAAGAATCTCTGCCATCAAATCCCTAACCATCTCAAGCTCGTGCCTCCAATCTTTGTGAGCTCAATACCAAAACTAACAAAAACTTGTATCGAAGTTATGATAGTTGCTTGCGTCATCCCTTTCAAATCTTCTCAATTCTCATTGTCATATATCAGTTCATCAGGCTCTCAGTGCTGGATTAGTTGTTGATCTATTGCTTTGACAGAAATGGCATGAAGGTTTTGCCATACTAGCTTTAGCAATAGCATTGTGGTTCCTATTTGAATGAGTTAGATATAATTTCTTGTCTTTGCATCAAATGTTCTATTACTACTAGTTTTCATTCTCTTTTTCAGGGCTGAAATTGCATCCCTTCTCAATAGGATATTATACCAAAGCAAGCTTTCGTCCTCCTAATTTGAAAGGAGCACTTAACCCGATAAATATACATTGCTTTGCATGAGAAAATATACATTGTCATGAACAATCCAGCAAATATACATTGCCTTGCTTGAGCAAATATACATTATCATGGTCAACCTGATAAATATACATTATCATGCTCACTGAAGTGTTGCATTTAATCTACTGAGCATTCAACTTATGCTAATTAAAGCACAACTTTCATGCGACCTATATGAGCATTCAACTTATGCTAATTGAGGCGTAGCTCTCATGCGACCTACCTCGACATTTAGCTTATGTTAAGGCACAGCTCTCACATAACCTACCTAAGCTAGCTAAAGCGTAGCTCTCATGTGACCTACCTGAACATTCAACTCATGCTAGTTGAGGCACAACTTTCATGCGACCTACCTAGCTTGACAACAACGAAGTCATGGTTAGCTAGTTGAGGTCTATCGACTTACCAGGCATTCAATTTTACTAAATGTCTATGAAGTCATGGTTTATAAGAACTCATTCATACTTACATGTTGTCATCTGTAACCTATTAAACATCCAGTTTGGCATGCTTGGAAAAGCTAAAATATTATGAAATGGCAAAGAACAGTTGTTGGCTTTTGCCAGCAAACTATAGCTCCCAATCTGAGGATCACATTGAAAGCTTGAGGGCTAATGTTGTAGGTATTTTTGGAACGATGCAAATGGGCTGGCAAAAGTCTAACGAACAAGTTCAACTGGTGAAAGGTCCAGAACACCAAGGTTGAAGTCACTAGATCAAGTCTCAGCTCACCAAAAGGTGAACTCGGGTCGTTGATGACCTCACATGTAGCTTCAGGTATCTAAAGATGAGCTCTAACTCACAGGTCTCAACTCTAAAGATTAGCTCTAACTCACAGAATGAAATAGGCCACCTCAGCCATTTTTCAGAAAGCTCACTATGGTTAAACCCGAGGCGGGACCAACTTGAATGGCTGACTTACAGACACCAACTTGCAGAAATCTAGTAATTAAATTATTATTTTTCCCTGTTGTGGGTGTTTTTGGGGCTATGCAAATGGGTTGGCAAAAATCCAACAAGTGAGTCTAGATGGAGGAGGCCTAGCTTGCCAGGAAGACGAGATCACTGAGCGTAGGCACTAGACCACTAGCCACGAGCTCGAAGCAAAGAACCAGGCCAAGGCTGCAGTACCAACTAGCTACGAGCCCCAACTTACTGGTCAAAGTTAGCTACCTTGACTATCTCTCAAAAACTTGGAGAAGCCCAAGAACGAGACTAACTCACATGGCTAACAGATTGCCCTGTGCTAGCCCAGGTCACCAAGTGAGCAATCCAGGTGTGGGAATAGAATGCTAAAGTCTAGTCATTAACCAGAGGCATATATTCCTAACTAACAAGTCAACCCCAACAGACTGATAGCAAACTATCTAGCATTTATTACCAATTAAACATTTATTTCCCAATTTAGCAAACAAGATAGATTTATGATTTATCAAATTACATTTGTAACCTCCTTTGCCTCCATAAATAAGGGTGAAAATCATTATAATAAGGGAGAGCAAAAAATATAAATATAGAAACTTTGCTGGAAAAATAGAGAGACTTCATGAAGAAACACTTGTGCTCAGCAATTTACTCTGAGAAATGAAATCATCCATGGACGTAAGGACCAATACTGCTTGATTTTAGTTGAACAATGTTAAAATCTCTCGATGTCTTCCCCTTGTTCTTCCTATTATTTATTTGTTTTCTGCATCTACCTCCTGCTTGCAAAGCCAAAATATAGTTTGAGGGTTTCAAGAACTGTTCTGGTTGACTGGATTTGGGCCTACAAATTTCATTGTGAACATTTTGGCACTAGAAGAAAGGCACTCATTTGTGTTCTAGTAGATTCTTTATTTGGCTATGATGATTAGGGGAAGAACCACCAAAAGCTCGGATGACCTGGTTACTTAGCCGAAAAAATAAGTGGAACGACAGAGAGAACCAGTTCTTTCTGCAGCAGGTGTTTCTGCAGAACTTGCATGAGCAATGCTGTTGACTCGCCCCCTATGACCCACCGCCAGCCTACTATCATTGCTCTAGAAACTAACGAAGTACAGACGTTGCTCCAAAACCAAAAAGCCCTGGGAACAACAGTGAGAGAGTTGATTAAGGTAGTTAAAGTGCTAACATAAAACCTGGGCGTGCAAGAGTAGGACAAGGTCATTGCAGCCAGGCAACCACATCAGGTCACTGACTCATCTTGCTCTTCCCATTCATGGATAGGATCAAAGGTTTGCTGAGCTTGCAATGACCATGATGGCTCGCAACAAGAAAGCTCGTATCGAGCTAAAAGCTCGAACAGGTCTAACTAGGGAAATACCTCAAGTCACTACTCCCATGACCAAGGAAATAAAAGAAGCCCACGAACTTCTAGCCAGAGGTCCGAGACACAAATCTGGTGGTAGAAGAGTTACTCCAGAGGGTAAAATAATTAGAGGAGCGGCCTTAAGCCCAGAATAGCCAAAAATGCTACGAGGAGAGGACTTTATTCACGAGTGAGATAGAGAAGCGGACTCTTCCTCACAAATTTAAAATCTCCACGATCTCACCATACAATGGGAATATTGATTCATATGACCACCTGGATGCATTCAATGTCTAGATGGATCTTCAAATAACTAATCCTTTGGTTAAGTGTTATGCCTTCCCAGCTACACTAGGAGGCATACCTCGAACATGATTTAAAAGTCTCCCAGCTCATAGCATTAATAGTTGGGAAGAGTGCCAATGGAAATTCATCAATTAGTATTGAGCGTTAAAAAGGTAGCTCACACCCCTAACCATCTCGCAATGATCTTTTAACGTAAGCATGAACCACTGAAAGATTAAATCACTAGGTTTAGACATGGAGCCAGTTTAGTAGAAAATACCTCAGAGGACAGCATCTTGACAGTGATCTTTGTGGGACTTTGCAAAGATGGAAAGTTGTACAAAATTATGTACAAGTCCCCGATGAGAGATTTAGCTGAGTTCTACAAACGAGCTGCCAAGCAGATCAAGTGGTAAGAAACTTATAGGTTAAGGAAGCATCGATAAAAAAAAATGAGATGAACAACCCTATCCAAAACAAAAAAGAGGAGCAGTGAAGGTCAAAGTGGCCACCCCAATAATCAGACTATGAAGAAGTCTAAAAATGAGCAACCTTAACATCAAGGTCACCATAACAGTTACAGCATCCTATCAGATACCCCAGATAAGATCTTTGCAGTAGAAAAGGATAGGGAAGACTTTGAGAAGCCTAAAACCCTAAGGACTTCTAACAAGTTCAGAAATAACAAAGATAAATTTTGTGCCTATCACAATGAGATGAGGCATAACACGTCAGAATGTTAGGCACTCAAGGATGCTATTGAAGACCTCATCAAGAGAGGTCGCCTGAGGGACTATGTCAAGCAACCTTTAGGACAGTGACCTTAACAGCCCTAACAGCCAATGCAGTAGCAGCCTGCTACTAATCAAGAGCAAGCACTTTCCACACAAATTATATTTTAATCCTAAAGCGAGCCTAAAAAAAATTAACTCGCTCCTCCAATCTTGTATTGTTATTTTCTTCTTAAACTCTTATGTTAATATTCACTAATTTTTGATGAATTTTTCAATAGAAATGTTGTCTACGAAGGTCCAAAGTTCAGAATAAAGACCTGGCCATCTTGTATTACAAGCTCAGAATAATGAATGATTCATGCTCACATATCCAGTTAACTTCTACTCGACAAAAGTAAAGAAATCATAATTAAGACTCATATCACTGAGTAACAAGATTGTTGTGGCACGACCAGTTGAGCAACAAGATTGCTATGATGTGACCCACTGAGTAATGTGATTACTGCGGAGTGACCCACTAAGCAACATGATTGCTATAGTACAACTACTGTGGCGTGACCTGCATGAGCAACGAGATTGCTATTCCACTGAGCAATATGATTGCTATTCCACTGAGCAATGAGATTGTTGTGGAACTGAGCAACGAGATTACTATAGAACTGAGTGACTAGATTGCTAGTAGAAGTACATTCATGTGACCTGCCTGAACAACAAGATTACGGGGAAAAGCATAGTTAAACGGTCCACTGAGCAACGAGATTGCTATGAAACTAAACAATAGGATTGCTGTGACACTAAGCAATGGGATTGCTGTGGAATTAAATGACAAGATTGCTATGGCACAACCAGCCTGAGTGATAAAGATTACAGGTGATGTCAGCTATAAAGTACTGCACGTTTTAAAAATAACCGCAAGCGCACAGCGTAGTTGTAACACAGAACCGGCGAGTACGGGT
>JANHAO010016647.1:0-14283 GCA_026873985.1 Saraca asoca
CCCTAACACAGCTGGAGTTATGCAATTTAAGCTCTTAAAATGCTAAGAATGAGGGCAAATAGATGTGTCAAATATTGTGTTATCAGTGACCTTAACGCTGAGGTAACTCACTCTTGACCTTTTTTCCAGCTTGGCTATCAGAACTATCTTTTTGACCCTTTCTACTGCTCCCGCCATTACTTCTCTTTCTGTTTTGGTTGGAGCTATTTGCCTCATCCTTCTGGTTGTGTTTCTTTGGGCCAAAGGTCTCCTCCTACTTAATTTTCTTGGCAGCTCACTCATAGAATTCACCCAAGTCCCTCACTGGAGACTTGTATATACTCCCGTACAGTTTCCCATCCTTGTAAAATTCTGTCGAGATCACTGTCAGGATTCTTTCATTCGAAAGATTTCTACATTGCTGAATTCACGCCTGAGTCGGGTGATATAGTTTTTTGGCGATTTATTTTTCCGTTGAAAGAATGTTGCAAGGTGGTAGAATGGTGCAAGTTACCTTCTTAGTCCCTTATATTGGTTAATGAATCTCCTCTGGCATTCTTCCCAACTGTGAATGCTACAAGTTGGGAGAATCCTGAGCCATGTCCAAAGTATGTTTCTAAGGGTGGTTGGGAAGATACGGTATTTGACCACTGGATTGGTCGTCTAAAGATCCATCTGGGCATTGAACACGTCCAGGTGGTCATATGGATCGTTGTCCCCATTGTATTGTTAGATGTTAGGGATCTTAAACCTGTGAGGAAGAGGCTCTATCTCAATCTCCATAGTGAATGGTGTCCTCCCCTTATAATGGTCTTGATAATCCTAAGCCAGAGGCATTTTTCTAATTGCTATACCCTCTGAAGCAGTTCTTCTACCATTGGGTCTTGTGCCTCAGATCGATAGCCGGAGGATTGATAACTTCTTACATCTCCTTGGTCATGGGAATGGTGATCTGAGGCTCTATGCCTTCTAAAGTGCTCATGACATAGTGAATAACGATCTGATCTATGTCCTCGATTGGTCCTATCTGAGCTTCTTTCTCGACACGAACCCTCACATCACTGATTATCTCCATCATTGTCCTTGCAAGCTCACGAACTAAACCAGCTCTTGATGTTCTTCTCTAACTGGCTTCTTTTGCTGAGCTCCTGGCTGCTAGAGTTCTCGTTTAGGCGTAGCGACCTCAACTTGTTTTCATGCGCCCTGGGCCTGTGCCTGAGCTAGTGCCCTAACCATATCAGCCAACTCTCTCATCGTGTTTTCAAGTGCCTCATGACGTTGGTGCCACACTTGCACTCTATTAGTGCCAAACGCAGCAGGCTAGTAAGGGGTCAATCGAGTTATGCCAAAGGCAGCACCTATAGTAGGGGTAGCAGAGGCACCTACTGCAAGAAGGATTGGCTCCCCAATTGGTAACATTTCCCAATGTTATTCCATATGACCTTCAGGCTGGCCAGTGGTAACGTCTATACTCTTGGTGGTTCTTCCTTTAGGCATTGTAGTTGCACGATAAATCAAAGAAAGAGAATGTAATTTGGGCCCTCTTTCTAGCACCAAAATGTTAACAGCAAAATCTGGTCAACTCAAGTCCGACACCCTAAACTGCAAGTTGTGAAAGTAAATTTGCAAGGAAGAGAGAAAGAGGGAAGAATAAGGAACACCAAGAGCTTTTTAACGTGGTTTAGCCAGATACTAGGCTTACATTCACGGTTATATTATTTTTCAGTCTTTTGTTGAGAATCTTTATTCTGTTTGTATGTATATACTCTTTACAATGATTTTCACCCCTTTTTTATAGTGGCCAGAGTATTACAATGTATTTCATAATAGAAGTGAATCATAAATTGGTTTTAATGGTTAATAACGGATTCACATTAAATAAGCAATTGAACAATCTTTTCTTAATTGATGGTTGGGAGGGCATGTTTAGAGCTGCGGGCTAAATCTTGTTCTTAATAACTTGAGGTTACTGCTTTGATCCTTGTTGGCCAGCAATCTGAGTTTGCATTTAGCGACCTGATACTTTACTTCTACAACTTCAATTCTGATTGATCTGGATTCTTATTAGCCAGATTTGTCTATCAAACCTTTACTAGTCCATTTGTATGATTTTGAAAATAACCACCACAAATTGAATCAATCTTATAGTTAGGTTGTAACCAGTCCAATGTGAATGAAGATTACCTTTACTCATCCACAGCCTATCTTATAAACTCTTTAAAAAAAATGTAGTTATTGACTTACTGGCACATTAGTACATTTTTATTTGATAATTTCTCATTAGTACAAATTTAAGAAAACATAGAACCAATAGTTGAGTTATATCCTTTTCCTCATCCACGTTGAGAAATATATCTGACTAATTTTAATGTTATTATTCTTGAATAATTTGGAACCAGAATTTCTTTTCTTTTCACATTATTACAAATATGAAAAATAATGAAAAATTTTGGATTTAATTGTCAACCCCCCCTACTAGAAATGGGATTGACTATGGATTCAAACCATTACACATGGTTTCATAAAATTATATGATGTTTTTCTATCCAAATAAAACAGGTTTCACGTGAAGAAGAATTGGCTGAAGGGCGTACTAATCCAGCCTTCATTGAAAATTTCATTTTATCAGTTTCTTAGCAGGAGCAAACTTTCAAGCACCTGCAGCTCCCCAGACCTTGGCAAATGAAATCACAAGCCTCATTGAATTTTCTTTATCGCTTCATTCTTTCATCAAAATGGCCTTATCTCATGTGTAAAGCCAATGTTGCGCCAAGGCTACCCATTTCAACGCAATTTCTGCGGTGATGTAAATCACAAATTAGCTTTACCAGAGAAGCAAAGGCAGTTGGTTTTACATCAGAATCATAGGCAGAGTGGCGACAGCTTCCATAACCCTTTGTTCATAACCTTATCATCATAATTGTCATGAAATCTCATCCAATAAGAAAGGAGTATCCTGCTTGAATTTTATTACTTGCTTCTCCCTCCAAATATATAGATCCCCTAATTAAAACATTAGATCATCATCTTGCTCATTCCATATTTTTATGTGGATCAATCTTCATGTCTTTTTCTCCATTTTTGGAGGCAAGCTATCATTCATCTCCATTCCTCTGACATTATTACCTACTTCTGGGCAAAACACAAATGGACATTCTTTTTCATTTACCAAAAAATGCCGATTATTGCATTATATCCAGAATCTTCTCACCAGTAATCTTTACATGAACATCTTCCTTCAACAATTTGATGAAATCGATTTTTATCCCTTAAAGACACTTTTCTTCCATATATCTTGGAGATAAATTTAGCAAAATTATGGCAGTCAACACAAATGCGGAGGTTTTTTATGACACGGATTGGCAGACCATCAGGAGAAGCAATTAACCCAAAAGTCAGAGCCAGCTTTTCACTGTGGCCTAAAAGTATCTTCTCCTTCTGTTCCTCATCCACATCATGTAAAACACAACTCAAATCAGGAACATAGCCAGCTTGTTTAAACTTGACTGATAACTCCTTGACCTTTACAAAAACCTCTTCACGTCTTGGATGGGAATGATCACTTGCATGAAAAGTATGGAGTACCTGATCAAGCTCAATCCAGCTTCTTCCAGGCTCCTTTTTAACAGCCCTTTTCAACATCAGATCCCTCATTGATCTTACATCTTCCCATCTTCCAGCTGAAGCATATAAATTAGACAATATAACATAATTCCCAGCATTTTCTGGTTCAATTTCTAGAAGCTGACGACCCACAAATTCACCAATGTCAACATTTGAATGAACCCTACAAGCACCTAAAAGAGAACCCAATATTGCAGCTGTTGCCTCAAAGGGCATCTTGTTGACGAACCCAAGAGCCTCTTCCACCCGACCAGCACGTCCAAGTAAATCAACAACACATCCATAGTGGTCAATCTCTGGCTTAACTCCAATTTCCCCATTGGCCATGTCATGAAAGATATCCAGTCCCTTGTCTTCCAGTCCTCCATGGCTGCAGCCCGATAAGACAGCCAAAATTGTGACACTGTCAGGTTTGACTTTATTTTCCTCTCTCATTGAAGTGAAAAGCTCAAGCACTTCTCTTCCCATTCCATGTTTACTATACCCCACAAGCATTGCATTCCAAGAGATAACAGTTCTCTCTGGCATGGTATCAAAGATTCTTCTTGCGTAAGTGAGGTTTCCACATTTTGAGTACATGTCAATCAAAGAATTCTGAAGAACCACAAATGAGGGAACTTGGAGGCGAAGAACATGGTTGTGTAGTTGCTTGCCATGATCAAGTGCAGCAAGCCCAGACAATGCAGTTAAAACACTAGCACAAGTAACGTAATTGGAATGCATTCCATCCCTTTGCAACTGGCGAAATAGCACCAATGCCTCTTTATCGAAACCCAATTGAGCATAGCCAGAGATTATTGCAGTACAAGAAACTACGTCCCTTTCTGGCAAGCATTCAAATATGCCTCGGGCTTCATGTATTTTACCAGCTTTGGCATACATGTCAAGAAGTGAGCTTCCAACAAAAATATGGGATTCGTATTTTGATTTTATGACAAGAGAGTGGATTTGCCTTCCTAAGACAAGACCTGGAGAACCTATACATGAAGTAAGGACAGTTGCAAAAGTGAACTCATTAGGTTCTGTACCTGCCAAAAGGTATGGTTACAATCAGTACAAGTAAATCACCAAGATAACAGTGTAAACAAAGCGCATCGTTAGTAACTTCTGATACCACATACACAGGCAAAACAATAACGAAAGACTAATTTCTGCTTAAGATATGCTCATTATAGCATCAATGAGTCAATCATTTCTGTAAAATCAATGAAGGTTGGCATCGACATTACTGGAAATAATGGTTTTTTATTAATGAGATAAAGAACTTATTATGATATAAGAATGTAAATGATGCAACTGTATGACAAGCTAAATGCCAGCAAACCAAGCATACCTGACTTTAACATGTGTACAAAAAGATTCAAAGCCTCAGAGGAATGCCCCCTCTGAGAATAAGCAGAAATCATAGCCGTCCATGACACCACATTCCGTTCAGGCATTTCGTCAAGCACTCTCCGGGCATGATCCAATGATCCACACTTATTATAGAAAACGATCAACCTTGTTCTGAGAAACACCGGCGGAAGATACTCAGTTTTAATCATGTGGGCATGGACTCTCTGACCTTCTCTGATAGCCTTTTGGTTCACACACTCGTTAAGAAGAGCATTGTAGTCTGCAAACTTCATCTCACTGCCTCGAATGGCCATTTGCAGCAAGGCTTCTTGTAGACGAACATTAGAGCTAAGAGTTCCGAGAAGTCGGGAATTTGGCGGAAATCGGCGTAGTTGGTGGATTGAAGAAAGTACATGTCTTGTACGGAGCATATCTTTGAAGCCCAAGTACGCGTGGATGGCCACGACAGACTGAAACTAGCCGAAAGTAGTACATGAAGAAGGATGGAATTTTGAATGACTGAAGAGCAATTGGTTTATTTCAGTCTTGACAAATTAAATTGGTTTTGATATCCTCTGAAATGATGAGAATTTTCAGTGTTTATTCTATGCCTGTTTTTCAAGTCAAAGCGAGTCGGCGTAGCATTGTCCCACATCGTTAACGTTACTGGGGATGCAAGTATTTTTAAAACACGCGGTACATCAAACGAGCACGACCTTACTTGAACAGGATCTGTTCTATAGGCTCGTACCACTGTGTCCTTGAGTTCTAAGGAGACAGGAACTTAAGTCTGGTTGATGAATAAGGCCCATGCGATCAGAGCGTGATTAATGGCCTTGTGATCCTTTGGGGTCACCGAGGTTGTCGAGGATCGTTCCCAGCCAAGTGGCTGGGGTGGTCGCATGGCTGTCTGACAGATCTTCCCTTTTTTGCCTCATTTTTTATCAATCAGGTGAAGCCCGAAGCCTCAAGTCATGCTGGCTTTGCTTTAACACACGAGAGCTTTTCCGTGCAAGGAGAAGATGATAAGAATGTTTCTTATCCAAGGACCGAAAAAAAAAAAAAAAAGGATAAGGGACCTCTGAGGATCCATCTACTATAGATGGGGAAGGATTTAAATTTAGGCTAAAATAATTTTAATCCTCCGATTTAATCTTTATCCTAAATTTACTTTTTTACAGTCAATTTGATTCAGTTTCTTTGTACATTTATTTTAAATTTTATTATTAAAATTGATAATATATAATTATTATTTTAATTCATAAAAATATTTAAATTATATTTAATGTTTACATAAATAGTAAAGAACATTATATTAGATTTAAACTTTCAAATCATCACTTTACTTAATTAAATATAACATAAATGAAGAAGAGGATTTGATTAAAAATATTTGACTTTGTTAAAAATAAAATTAAAAATAAAATAAAATTAAATTGAAAAAGAATTGTATTTATCAGCCCCTTCCCTTGTCAATTAGCAAAGGCATAATGCCAATTTCTGCAGGTAACGGAAGCAACTTCCTTTCTCCATCCTGCTTCTGATAATTACACATGATTTAATTGAATTGGCATTCAGTAATATGGATGTACAATGCAAAATAATGTTCTTAAACATAATTCTCATGCATCTCTGATGTAATTTAAAAGAAAAATAATTTGTTTAATTCTCACAAATAAGGAAACAAATGTTATTATTAAAGTAGTTTGTTAAAGAGAGTCTTCACAATGAACCAATCACCAAAGGAGGCCTTCAATGAAAAAGCAACAAACTCCAAACAACAGTCACCTTATATTAGTATGTCATTGCCAGACCCTAAGAAATTCATTTCCAAAGGAAAGATGATGTGTTGTGCTAAATTACAGGGAATTGATACATGGATTTGCAATTGTGAATTATTTTTTAAGAAGTTAAATATCTAAAAAAAATTAACTTCTTTTATTCTTATTAAATTAATCTTTTGCACCGAGTGACATGCAATATGATTGCCATTAAAGAATGTAATATCACCGGTTATGGTATGACAGTTCTACCTTAAATAATATGCAATGAGATAGAAGGCTTGATTGAATAATAATGTCAAATTAAGGAATTGCACCCCATATAATTATGTTTTCCTGGAATATAGTTTATGCAGTAAAATTCATATGTTGTGTCGTTCTAAAACCTTATGCAGTGAATTTCATAAATTATCAAATATCTATTTGATTAATCACCAAATAAAATCTATTTTATTTAATAAGATAAACATAACACACGATTTTTATTAAGATATAATATCTCAATTCAATAGAAAATATATTATATATTCTCAAAAAAGGAGAGCAAAAGCATAAAAATTATCTTTACACAAAGCACTTATTATGTACCATAAAAATTATTATATATTGGTTAATAAATTTTAAGTAAACCACACATCTTACACATGTATCAATAAAAAAAAAATATAAGATACACTTTTTATATAATTACAAACTAGTGAGTTTTATCTCACCTTTTTAATGATCCGAAAATTCTACTCATGATTGACGTGAATATCATTTCCTCGTTAGATATTCACTAGCCTTTATTGTTTATACTTATCATTATTAGCTTAGTTTTTTTTTAGAATTATCTTGTCATATTAAAAAGGTCATTAATTCATAGCAAACTCATCATACAAGGATACTCATGCACAAATATGTACATATGTCATTTAATTTACATTGGTATCACCTAACAGGCCACATACTAGTATTGCTCAATTGTACATAAGTTTACAATAGTTATAACAAAATAATAACTATCAATCCTATATCCTAGGGCCCACTTTCACTCTCAAAACTACTAAATATGTTTTTCAAAAAATAAAAAGGGGACATCTAAAAGAAGTTATACTAACTTATGTCTTATCATATTACCAAACATAAGTTACTATAACTAAATTCTATGACCCATTCTATTTACATGTTTTCAAAAAGGTAGTAAAATAGTTTTCATCTAAACAGGTGACCTTCAAGGGTCGAATTATCCAAGAGCCATCATCAATAGTACATTTAATAGTTCCAATGGAATTATTTTAATATCGTGTAGTACCTTGCATCTTGTCGGATTCAAGATGACAGTGTAATGTATATTTATTTGGTATTTTCCCAGAGGACTTGAGACCATGGTGGTGTATGTGTCAGCTATTATTTTCATTGGATTATTGTTCATCTTATTTTTTTGGAATGAGATTTGCAATAACTTGAAAATACAGAAGAATAAGTCTAGGGCTTAGTGAATAAAACGTATTAGACTGATTAACTCACTAAACAACAATAGCATGTGCAAATACTAGCTTTCATACCTCAACTATTTGGCTATTTCTCACATAAACTTTCATGAGCATTTATCAACAATTAGAGATTTATATATGAAAAAATTCACATTGTGTTACCTTTGAACATTGTGTCAAGCTAGGCTTTCATAGCCACTGACCATCCTATTGACTCACTATGTATTCCGTCCATATAGTAATATACAGCAACATTTCATATGGCAACAAGTAGTTCAAATATTTCATAATAGGAAATGTAAATTTCCTTCTTACTCTAATCTAGTCTTATTTTGCACAATCTCAACCTTTTCCTTTTAATCCATCCTTATCCCACTTATCAATTAGAATGTGTAGATTTAGGATCCAGTTCATTATTCCCCATCACACCTCATCAATATCACATGATCACATTTCAAAGTCATTCATGGTGTCACACACTATTTCATATCTCACCCATGCACTCACACTTTACATAACCAAGGTATACACAATAAATGTACTATAACATTCACATTCATGTACATGGGCATACCATACTTTCTCATTTATTAATTATTCTTATAAGATTTCTTTATTGATATATGAGGTTCAATTAAGACTAAACCAAGTAAAATCCAATATAGATTCAAGAGGTGTGAAAACAAGCCAAGAAATACAGAAATTTTTGGAAATGCAATTAGGATCACGATCACAATTGTTGAAGAAGTTTAAGTAAAATCGCAATCAAAATTGAGGAATTCAAATAAGGAAGACTAAATTCGACTCGAAGGAATTTGGTTTAATATATGAGTTTGCTTGCCAAAATGTACAAACGTTTGAGAATTTCAATTTCAAATGCGATCAGAATCATGAGTAGAATCGGAAAACAGAGTAAGGATGGTCGATTTGAATCACCCTAAATCTAGTTCAAATCCCAATTTGAATCACAAGAATAAAACTTCTCAATTTTTATGAGCATAATTACGAGTATAGTTTAAAAAATTACAATGCGAATCGCATGAGCAGAAATTGCAAATAATATTAGAAAAACAGGGGAAGATAATTTCCAACTCATCATATACTATAGAGTCTTACCACAACCTATTTTATTGACTCAAACATATACAAAACCTAACTATTTCAATCACAAACTAATCAATTTATTAATTAATTCTTTCAATTACAAATTAAGCCTCACAATCTTAAAACTCATTTCTATCATCTATCATCAATTATTCTGCAAATCACAAGCAAGAAAACATATATTAGTTTGCAAGAATGGTAAGAAATATTCATCTTAATAACTGGAAACATAAAAGTGCAGCTAAAATCACCAAATCCGTTTATATTATTCAAGAATACAAAAGAAAAGTCTATTAGCTTTCAAACTTATCCAAACATTTCTCTTTTCAACTAAGCTTATATATTTAGATTATGATTCAATTTAATAGAAACTAGTTATATATAACAAATTCAGGCTTTAAAAAGCCAGAAAAATTAAGTTGATTCGTTGGTTGAATAGTGACGTGAATACTAGTAGCAATTTTCAAAAATTCATATCTAGAGTTTCACCAAATGAATTAGTATGATTTTAATATCAAAACAAAGAGGAAGAAGAGAAGATTCAATACTAAAAATTTGAGAAAATAATAAGAAGAGTTAATAAGCTTACTTGTAGAGAGGGAGAGTGAAGGTAATGAGAGAATATGGAAGCTTGGAGGAGAAGATGATTTGCATGATTTCAATAGTCTGAACCCAAGAAAATGAAGAGAAGAAGCTGGCTAATAGGAAGGAAAAATAGGTCAACTTTCCAATAAGTACAAGTTGACCATTTTCTTTTTTTAGTAATTTTCCTATTTTTTTTCATTTTAAACTCAAATTTAACATCCTTGTTAATCTCTAAGGATCACAAAATTTTAATATAAATTAGTTAAAATAAATACCTTTGTAATGACTCTAATTTTGTACTCATTTGATATTTATAGCCCTAGTTCCAATATTTTCAAAGTTTTACAAAAATTAATTCTTAAAAATATAAATTTTTATCCTTTGAACACTCATAACAATAACTCGATTTTCAAAATATTTCTAAAATTTTATATAGTCTATTTCTATTATATTTGGGTTTCTTGTAACTTCAGATCTAAAATTTCAAATTCTTCAAAATTTTATTTCCCTATTTCATTGTTTAAATTGATTTTAGAAAATTTGGAGATTACAACATATTTGATAACGTTAAAACTTTTAACGCTGAATTTTAAATGTTAAATCTATTAAGTACTAGCAAATAGAATATTCAAATGGAGGAAGAGGAATGGTTCATCCTTTCCTTCCCATGTGGCAGACAATGGCCTATTTGGCCATCAATAGATTATATTAGCGATAAGTTGATTGCATTAAAAATTAACTAATAATTGTATAACTCTTGAATAATAACCGTAATTCTTCTCAATGGAGAATTTCCTTGTAAAATTGTCTAAGTTTGTAGTAATTTTCTTTGTCTAATTGATTGAATTTAATGATGGCAATGGATTTGCAAAATACATGTTGCATGAATGATAATCCTGATCCAAGTGGTGAGAAAGATTTGATTATACGATTGTAGCCTCAATCTAGTCTAAAATCATCACTTATCTATTGGTTACTTGGGCAGTTTTCAAGAGCAAAGATGCTTAACCAAGGAGTAGTGTAAAACATGATGAGATCAACTTAGAATTTTGGAGGAGTGTTGGTTATAGATTGTATTGGCCCTAATACCTACTCCATTTCTACAACATCACAAGAAAGCTATTGCACAATTCTGAGAGAGGCACCGTGGCACTTTATGGGAAAGTTTCTCAATAAGAAGAAATGGGACTTCACTTTAAGTTAGGAAGAAATAGACATCACTGTGGTAGAATTTTAGGTTTTGGTACATAACCTTTCCTATGAATTTATGACTGCTAATAATATTTTGATTACTAGGAGATAGTTATGATAGATTGTAACATTTGAAAAGGCCACTTATTAGCATATGCCTATAAGGTCTTTCTTAAGAATTGAGGTCCTAATTTCCTTACTTAAACCCCTAAAATTAGATGTTGGTTGTCACAAGAATCTAAAGAGAAATATTAGATTAAATTTAAGTATGAGAGATTGTAACACTTTTGTTTTAGTTATGGCATTATGTGTTATGAATAGAAAGAATGTAAATTGCCTAGAAATTGGGGTCTTGAGACACTAGAATGCAAAAGATATAATGCCAAACTTGGAGTGGCTCTAACCAGAAATATAGACAACCTTATTGCAGACATAAAAACAAAGGACTAATTTTACATAAACCTTATTGATCATCTCAAATAGGGTTTAATCTAAGTAGTGTTACTGTTGGAGATGAAGTTATATTGAAAGTTTCCCATAGACTGAAGCAAAGGTTTACTGTCATAGGACCACATCTCCACTTTATATTAACATAAAATTTACTACTGCTTTAAACTCCATCACTAAAACCCAATCACACTTACTAACCATCCTAGAGTTAACTCACCATTCAATTGCACCCCAGCATGGCATCTCTCCAAGCACAACCAAAAGAAAGAAGCATGTAAAGTCAGAAGAAGGGGTTATTCCACCTACATCAACCAAACAGGTAACTAATGGCATTGATTAGATTGTTAATGCTAGTGAATTTTGTAAAGGGATTGTTGAACCAAGGACTAAGATAAATGATGTTTCAAGATTTAATTGGAAACCACAAGTAAGAAAATTTACGGCCTAGGGAGGTGTATCTGTCCAAGTTAAGGTCATGAATTCTTCTATAGTGCTTAAGGCCAAGGAGGAGAGCCAAAACATGCCCTCAAAGTTACCATGAAAACATTAAGCCGGAACTATCGAGGCATAACCAACTCCTCAATAGTAAAAGTCTTAAAGGCTAATAAAAAAAATAATCCAGATTTAGTATTCATCTATAAAACTAAAATCAATAAGTTCAGAATTCAAAGGGTAGCTAGAAGATTAGGAATGCAATCATATTTTGTTGTTGAGACATCATGTAAACATAAAGGAATGGCTTTGTTCTGGCATCAGGACATCTTTTTGTCTATTAAAAATTCTTCCTTAAGATTCATTTATACTACAATAATGGATCATCAGCTAGAGAAGTATTTAAACTGTACTTACATATATGGCTTTCTTTATCATGCTTCTAAGAGCTAACTCTGGAATAGTTTGTATACTTTATCTGATCAAGTCATGTTACCCTGAGTTATAATAGGTGAATTTAATGCCCTTTTAACATTATTTGATAAGAATAGAGGAAGAATGATTAGGACTTCAAATGATGTGGCATTCTTAGAGTTTGTTTAATACATGGGTTTGGATGTGAATTTCCAAGGGCTAGCTTATACCTGGTCTAACAAATGTGTTGATAGGGCCAATATTCAGGAAAAATTAGATAGGGCTATTAGTTGCCCAAGTTAGAAAGCTTTATATCCTAGAGTTGAAGCCTTTCATCTAATTGTAATAGATTTAGACCACAACCTTATAGTCTTGGATACTTGTATTGATACGGACAAAGCTCTAAGACCTTTTAGATTCTTCTTAGCATGGTTAAAGGATAACATTTGTAACATCTTTAATGTATGGCAAGAGGAAGTTATAGGTTGCAAACCTTTTTAGGCTTGTCCAAAAACATTAGAAAGCTAAATATAAGTTTAGAAAATGGAATTTATCTCATTTTGGAATTACTCATACCAAAATTCAACAACTGACTACTATTTTGGAAGAGTTAAAAGGTCAATCACCTTTAAAGGTTAATCTTCAATTCCAACATTATCTAGAAGTTAAGTTAAAGGAATAATTGGCAAGGGATTAAGAAATATGGAAGTAAAAAGCTAAGGAAATTTGGATCCACCATAGGAATACAAACTCAAGATTTTTTCATCTCTTAACCTTTAATAGAAGAAGGAGAAATAATAAAGCCCAAATCCAGACATGTAAGAATACTTGGTTACAAGACAAGGAATCTATAGGTAATTATTTCATGGAGAATTATAAAAATCTCTTTATAGCCCCAAATACGAGTTTGCCAAATGATCTAAAAGGCCTTATTCAACCTGAGATAAGTGATAAGGAAAATGTCAAAATAATGAAGATTCCATTTGTAAAGGAAATTCTTAATGTGTTTAAAGTTATAAAACTTAACAAAAGTCCTAGCCCAAATGGTTTTCCAGAGTTATTCTATATAGAATATTGGGACACTATAGGCCAGTTAGTGATTAATTCAATGTAATCATTTTTTAAACATGGATACCTTTTGAAAGAGCTCAATTACACATATACAGTTCTAATTCCTAAGCATGATAAAGCTAAGGCCTTTACAAACTATCATCTTATTAGTCTATGTAATTTTCTATATGAAGTTATATCTAAGATTATAGCTAATAGGATAAAAAAACTCCCTGAAAAGAGTTATTGCTCCATCTCATGCTACTTTTGCCTTGGGTAGATGGATACATGAAAATATCTTTCTAGATTAAGAATTGATAAGAACAATAAGAAATGAGAAAGAAAGATGTGGTTTGATAGGGATTTTATAGAAGGCATACGAAAAGGTTGAGTGCAAAATTCATCCTAGCTATCCTTCTTAAGTTTAGATACTTAAATCAATTTATACATTAGACCTCATAGTGCATTACTATAGTATCCT
This sequence comes from Saraca asoca, assembly GCA_026873985.1. Lineage (NCBI taxonomy): Eukaryota > Viridiplantae > Streptophyta > Magnoliopsida > Fabales > Fabaceae > Saraca > Saraca asoca. Next base: position 13,902 of record JANHAO010016647.1, read on the forward strand.
TCTTAGTTCTTCTAAATGGTAGCCAACATGATATGTTTACACCTATTAGAGGTATTCGTCAGGAAGATCCTATTTATCTATATTTATTCATTTTATGCTTAGAGGTACTGACCAGAATCTTATCTAGAGTTGAGTAACAAGGTTTAATTCATGGTGTGAAAGATTGCCCATGCAGCCTCTACAATCTCGCACCTAATGTTTTTGGACGACATAATGATATTTTTAAGAGTAAATAAATCTGAAGTTGAAAATTTGAAAGCATGCTTATCCAAGTATAAAGTGTTAGATTTGCTTCAACCAAGAGGGAGAAAATTTCAAAAAAATTTCAGTGGAGAAACCCAGCTTGGCCGAAACTCATCTCCCAAGATCCGTTGGTTTGAGG
>JANHAO010016648.1:0-14318 GCA_026873985.1 Saraca asoca
CAGGAATCAATCTATCCCTAAGATTTAGGAGACAGACAATCCCAGAAATTAAGGAAAAAGCAAAAAAGAAATATTTACAATATCTTAACAGGTATAAACACAAATATTTTGGGTAAGACAAGAATGGATTCATAAACCACTTATGTAAAAAAAATGTAAAGTACCATGTAATACTCCAATACTAGCAACAAATTTTACTAATATACTAAAAGGTGACTTAAGTCCCTTTGAGGATGGAAATTAGGCAAAACATGTAAGACAACTAGGGTACCAGAGTAGTTTGTATGAAGTGTTACTCACTAAAACTATATAGCTTACCTCTCATATATTAACTTTTTTAGGTATCACAGCTATACCATCCCAATAAGATGCCATTATATGAAAATACTCATGTGACCACTATTACTCACCTGATGGGAATGATCTGCATCTATTATCATTACATTTTATTTATCATTTTATGTTTAAGCTATTTGGTGTATGATTTGAAGTGCGGGTACATGAAGGGACCTGACATCTCAGGTCCTTTTAGGGAGGGATATTTTGATAACATCTTTCCATAGCTCATTTGTCGAGTCAGCTTTTGTATAGAGTCTAGATATGAATTTTAGGATAGTTGTGGAGTAAATAGTTGTAGGATTGAGATTGTCTTTTTGAGAGTGAAGCCCAGTATACCCTTTACATACATACTCACACTCATCCTTGGGTTATTTTGTAGTGGATGATGTGTTGACTACTTTCATACTATTTATGTAATCATAATTCATGTCTTATTTCTCTTTATACCATTTTCTCAAAACAATGGTTAAGTCTATTTATCGCAGTCAAAGATTCTTATAAAGTAAACAAGTAGACTTAAAAAAAAAATCAGCAAATTTGACACCCTACTTAAAGAGTCAGTCAATTCAAGGAGTAGGTTGCTACAATCATTAGATACTTTTTGTATTGAAATTCTTTGATAAATGTAACACAAATTTAAACTTGATCAATTATTTTATTATTATTGATCAAAAGAATACTATTAACAAAACTTTTCTCAAGGTGAAAAAGGTAATTACTTTATTATTATGGATATGCTTGGGATCACCTATTAGTATCTGGGATGCATTTACCTCTTATCACTAAGTTTTAATAGATTTTACATCATAGAGAGTCATATATTTATTCGTTACCATAGTACTTCTGATGCTTTTCTCATTAGAAGAAGAAAGTACTACTTGAAATGATAACAAAATTCTATCTAGGTTTATAGCATGACAATATTTGGAAAAAGAAATGAGAGGAAAAGGAAGGAGAGAAAAAATCGGAGCCTAGACCACCTGGTCAACTAGACAGAATGGCCAGTACCTAAGCAAGATCTTTTATTTTTTTTAGATCTTCCTTTCCTTAATTTCCTAATTTAAATTCAAAAATAATATGTCCAACTTTTACTCTCCTACTTAGGCTTAAGGACATTCTTGTCCTTTCGATTAGGTTTCATTATTCCTAATTTCCAATTCCAGGACTACTCATATTGCATGGGATCCTATCTTCATTGACTTACCTCCCTGGCACAAGGGTATATCTATGCCTATTTCCTCTCGTTTGATTAGGGGTAAAATCATCCTTATACTCTACTCTTACTCTTAGGGGTAGTTTTGCCCTTTATCACTTAGGCTTTTTCATTATCATCGCTATCCTTACTGTCCATTTTTAACTTTTGTCTAAGGGTACTCTTGCCATTCTATGATTTCCTTTTTACCCACTCAATATAATTGTCATTCCAAATTATTTGAATGTTTCTATTTTAATTGACAAAACAATATCCTATTTCATTCTAATTTCTATACATTATGTAGGCTTGATTGCTTTTAGTGATCAAATTAATGGATTCTTAGAAATAACTTGTGCTCCTAGGCACATACTACCATAAAGAATACTCATTGACCCTAAATGCCATGCCAGACATAAAATCATTACTTTGATACCAACTTGTCACATCCCATAACGAAACATGTGATTAGCACGAATCATTCTGTGGTGACTCGTAAACCCATGAACAATTCTTTAATGAAAATCCTTTTACAATTTAGAAACATGAAAATATGCAGAAAATATGACTCTTGGACTTTTTTATCTAAAACTCATGATATGCATGATTTATTGACAAATTATTTTAAATAAATAATTTTTAGTTCTTTGAAAGAAATAAATCCTTTTTTAAAAAATTGAATCTATTATTAGGATCTATTATCTACCTAGATGGACACTATCTACTAAGGTATATTAAAGGAACCACGTACTTGAATTCAAACATATGCAATTTGTAAAGTATCTCCTAATTGAGATAACTTTTGTGAGGCCATTAACCTAAAAAATGACAATGAATAAGGTGATTACAACCTGAGTATTGAGAGAGTAGAGAAAGCTAACCCATCATTAGGTTAAAAACATTTTGATAAAAAATGAAAGTATAATTTATAGTGTTAACCTTGTAAGACCTACAAACAAATTATGCTAATATTTGGTGAGTATTAGAAGAGTGATGTATGTCAATAATTGATATGCCCCATAGGACATTATTGAAGTTTTAGTAAAATTTTGAGTTCGTTCCCTAGTACACTATACCTGATCATAGGCAATTTGTCGCCATGTGTAAAAATAATTTTCTATAATTAATACATCTCCTAGTGAACATGGGCCTTCTAGATCTCACATTTGCATGCTAATTCTTAAACACAAACATCTTTGAAGCTTTCATTTTCATACATAATTCCTACTAGATTCCTTTTTCTTACTATCCATGACAACTAGTCAACTACATCTTCCTATAGTTCCTAATATATCTTGTTCTTTTTAATGCATACTAAATGCTTATGAAATGAAAAAATATATATAAATATAATTTCTTTAAGAAGTATCTTTATTTCTTGGAAACAAAATGTCTAATCAAGACATTAAAGAAATATAGATTTTTTATAACAAGATAAACATGTATAGCCTAATATAAAATAATAATCGTTATAAATAATTTAAATAAAATAATTAATTGTACCATACTAAGAAAACTTATAATGTAAACTATTTGAATAAATATTTTCTATAAAAAGAAATATCTCCCAAGAAACTTGTGAAATTTCAAAATGATAATTTCAAGAAATTAAGCTTGAAATGGTAAAACTAACTTATAATGAAATTCCTTGAAATTCATATGAACTAAAAATTTAACTGATTTGAAATTTTCTATGTTGATAACTCTATGCTCATATGATTGCAAAGTAGGGGTTCTTAAAAATATGCATAAGTTGAAATTAATACTAATTTTCTACTTTTTGTCCCATTGCATGCAGATATTCAAACAAACATAAACATAATCAAGTAGGATAATAATTCCAAAATTTTTTGTCCTAAATCTATGTCTTATATGTGAATTTGATCTAGTATTTGAAATCATATACATTAACTTCCCATGTCTATTCTTAGTTTCACCTCATGTTTCTAACTTCCATCATAATAATAATAATAATAATAATAATTCATTGTTTAAATTTTTTTGATTTCTTAGGCCAAATCTCTACAATCTAACACATGAAAATAGTTCAAGGTAACTGGCCGCTTGGTCCACCCTCAAGGACTGAGCTTGGAGTCAATTAGCCACCCCACAATTTATACATATTTTATATTTCTTTATACTTAATCTTTTGTTTTGTTTAAAAGTGTAATTGGAGATCTATAATTGGTTGTATGATTTGTTTAGTTTTTGTGCGTGATTAAATTTATTCAGTAAATGTACACTATTTTAAACTATTTCAAGTTTTTAGATATATCTTAATTTTTGGACCATGGTTTTAGGTGACTATGATGCCATTAGAAAGTTAAGAGAAAGATTGAAAAATGTCATGAAGAGCCCAAAGCCTAGTTCAACCATTTTGGAGGTCAATTAAAGCCTAGAAGCCAAAACAGAGTGTTGTCCTATAACTTAGAACTAGTTTTGATATTTTCGTCATAAGTAGAGCTCCATCCATCATTTCTATGGAAACCTAAGCCTATAGGATAGTTAAGATTCATCCCAACAACTTTCATGAGGGCTTTGAGGTCTAGCTACTCCATTTTGAATTAGGTTCATGGTTGTGTACTTAAGTGTTTAATTTTATTATGGCTTAGACTATTCTGAAAAGTTGTCTCAATTTTTAGCACATACATTAGCTAGGAATCGAGTTTTTATGCAAGGTTGATGCCATTGGAGTCCTACATGGCTAAGCTACATTTCATATGAAGGAAGACACATCTAATTAATCCTCATTCCAACCCTAATTAGCAACCCAATTAAAAGGCAATGCAGTGAGCCTATAAATAATAAGTTGAGTCATAATTATAATAACTTTTAGATTCATTTAGTATTGGCTCTAATTTTTAGGAAGAGAAGAGCTCTACTAGGGCAAAACTCCAACCTTAATTAGGTTTTCTCTTTTCCTTCTATTCTTCCTTTTTATTTTTGTATTGATGTGCAGTTAAACCTTTATTTCAATATAAAGGAATTTCTACACCTATTCATTTGTTGATTATGAGACTTACTCTTAATTTCAATCTATTCCTAATTTGGTTCTCTATTCTAATGCTTATAATTATCTTAGATGATTAGTTAATAGAGCCCATTAATTATTTATTTATTGTGATTTTCTATTAGCTAAATTTCTATAGATAATTTATTATTGTTTGTGGCTGTTTGGTTTGAATAGTAATAGGGTTTTGATTTTCTATTGGGGTAAGTCAATTTTCCTAGAGAATTAAGGGGTAATTAGTTGAGTTATTTCCTACGGTAATTCAATTAGTTAGACTTGGTGTTTTCAAATTTTAATACTATTAGTAAATTGGTTGAGGTGCTGAGTTTTAATTGATTTGCTAATAAGGGTCAATTGGGTGTTGGGTTTGGTCAGCAATTTTAGATAGAAATTAATAAGAATTAATTAGGTGCTAGGCCTAATTAGTTTCTTATCTAAGTGGTCAAAGAAGGAATAAAATAATTGATTCAAGCATTAATCACTGAATTGGTTAGCAAGAGTCCTTTGGATTGAAACGTTCTCACTTGATTTTTCCTTTCATCACTATTTCTAATTGCTTTGCACTTAAAATGTTTGATTAAATACCTACTCTAATTAGATATGCAACCTTCCTATTTTACACTATAAATAGATTAAAGTAGATCACTAGTTTCTATATATTCCACTTAGATTCATCCTAGCTACTAGCTTAGGTAATTCAACACAATCTTTATTGGTCTCAAAAGCGGTCAAATTTTGGTGTCATTGCTAGGGACTGGTTGATTAATTTCTTTATGCTTTTAGTTATGTACAGTCTTAGGATATTAGTATTAGCATTCGGCTTTCATTTTAGTCCTTCATCATCTATTTTCATCCCTATTTTTATATAGTTCCCTTAGTATTTTTGGTAACACTAGGTGGAAATTTTTTTTTTTTTAAAATTAGAAGCTCAAATTCAGCAGGCACCTATTTTTTACCTTCTAAGCAAGATTCATCGCTTTTCCATGAACCTTAACTTATTTTTGCCAAATTCCATTATTTACTATGATTTTTCAAATTTTTAGTATTTTTTGAATTATTTTGCTACTTTTTCTCATTTCAATTCTTTTCATTTTTTACTTTTTGATAAACCTTTTGATGCATGATTCAATTCTGTCATTATTCTGAGCTAATATATGTTCTAAAATTTGAAAGAACTTTGCAGAATTTAAGAAGAGGAAACAAGCACCAATTTGACTAATTTCAGGACCTTGTATCGGCTTTAAGATATTTCACCCGCAATTCAGGCATTACATTGGATCATACCTTTAAAAGTTCATCATCCTTTTCAAGCATGGAAAATATGGCATTTAATCAAAGGACCTTGAAGGAGTTGGTTGCTCCAGGCCTTAAGCAACAACCATATAGATAAATTATTCTGAGATTGATGCTGCATTTGAGCTGAAGCTTGGACTGATACACCTACTGCCTATATTTTATAGTCTAGTTGGAGATGGTCGTCACAAGCACTTGAAAGAGTTTCACATGGTCTACTTAACCATGAAGCCTTAGGAAATTTTAGAGCAGTGGATCAAACTAAGAGCCATTCCTTTCTTATTAATTGATTTAGCTAAAGATTGGCTCTATTACCTACCCTTTAGCTCTATTAGTACATGGCATGAGATGACCAGACTATTCTTAGAGAGATACTTCCCTACCTCCAAAGTTGCAAACATTAAAAAGAAATTTGTAGCTTCAAACAACTTGGTAGAGACACCGGATATGAGTATTAGGAGTGATTCAAGAGGCTATATGCAAGCTATCCATATCAGTAGATTAATGATCAACTCTTGACCTGATGCTTCTGCAAAGGCTTCCTACCTATAGATAGAAGTATTATAAATGTTGTAAGTAGAAGAGCCTTAGTAGACAAGATACCAAATGCCACAAGGATGTTGATATCAAACATGACTTTTAATTCTTAACAGTCTAAGAGTAGAATAGATTATGCAGTGAAAAGGATAAATGACGTGCATCTAATCTAGAGGGACAAATGATAAGCCTCGCTCAAATGGTTTAGCAACTATAGTAGACCATGGGGCAAAGACAACCCCTATAAGTAGTAGTAGAAATGTGTGAAATCTATTAAATCCTTGGACATTACACTGAAGCATTCCCAAACTTCAGGAGGTTGACTTGTTTTAACAACAAGTTCATATGATAGGGAGCTGATTTCCAAAAAATAAAGGATTTCTAACTCAACCCTACTAGGCATACAACCCATATTCTAACACTTATAACCTTGGTTAGAGAAATCATCCTAATAAGAGATACAAAATCAGGTTAGGTAGCAAATTTCATTTCAACAAATATAGCCATATTAGACCATACAGCCACATTAGATGTAGCATAATTACACCATGTAGAACCAAGATTCATCTTTAATTAAAGCCTTAGCAAAATTGATCAAGAACATGGCTCAAAATAACCTGCAATTTTAGCAAGAAATCATAGGAGACATTCACTAAATGAAGCAGGACATTAATACCATCAACATCAGACTTTAGATAGTAGAAACTAGAGTAACTAACTTAGGAACTCAAGCTACAAATAGATTACCCTCCCAGAAAGTCTAAAACCCTAGAGAAAATGTTAATGCAATACTATTAATGAGTGGCAAAGAAGTGGAGGCCAGAGTCGGGGAACGAGTTTTAGCGAAGCTAAAAAATATTTTAGAACATAATGAGGTAGAACCTACTAAATAAAAAAGTGATTCTTGATCAGTTTCAGTCTTTTCTCCCCCTTTCCCATCCTTCCCTAGTAGATTGACAAAGAAAACTAAAGAAAAATAATAAAGAAGCATCCTGGACAATTTAAGGAAAGTGGAAGTGAACATACCTCTATTAGATGTGATTAAATAGATTCTTAGGTATGAAAAGTTTCTTAAGGAACTATGTACAACCAAAAAGAAATTGAAGGGAAATGAGAAGATAAGTATCAGGGAGATTGTATCTACAATCATTCAAAGAAAATACCCCGAAAATGCAAGGATCTAGGTTCCTTCACTATCCCATGTTCTATTAGTTAGAATCATGTTACACATGTTATGTTAGACTTAAGCGCATCCATAAGTGTCATTCTTTATTTTGTTTATGCATATTTGAATTTAACATCATTAAAGAAAATAGATGTTGTGATTCAATTAGCAAATATGTTTAATGTGATTCCTGTAAGAATAATTGAGGATATGTTGGTGCGGGTGAATGCTTCCATCTTCTCCACAGATTTTTTATGTTTTGAAAATGCGTAATAATCCCTTAACAAGAAAGTCAGGTCATATCATTTTAGGTAGACCTTTCATGAAAACATCTAGGACAAAATTTGATGTGAATGTTGGTTCTCTTACTATGGAGTTCGGTAGAGATACTTTGCATTATAATATCTTTGATGATGCCAAGGAAGATCCTCCTAACAAGTATTTTGCATGCTTTGTTGATGCTACTACTACTAATTCTTTAATAAAAGATGTTAATGTTCTAACTCCACTATTATAGTAAAATCAGATTCATCTGGTAGTAAGAAATTTAGATAGTTGAAGATGGATTCTAGAGTTCATGGGTGGCAAGTAAATTTTGTAATACAAAAAGTTTATGATCCTGGTTGAAAAAACTAACGGACCATCGAGCCAATGACATTAAAGAACTGTACTTCTTATGGGGCAACCCAAATGTTTTCTCTCTTTCTCTACATTCTTTATTTTATATATCTATGATTTATTGATAATTTTGTGCTTACATTATGGAAAATGTAAAATTTAAGTATGGGAGAAGATTTTAGAATTATTTTCTTTTGCCTTTTTAAATTGTTTGTGTAAAAAAATGGTAAAAAAATTATGTTTTCCTTTGTTTTTTTTAGGTGTTTTTGCATGATGATAAGTTTGTTGAGGCCCTGAGTAGGCTGCAATTGATATTAATGGTTGCATATCATGATTGGATAAATTGTCTTGTCTCATCATTCTAGAATTTGATTAACATAGTGATGAAGTTTGAAGTGTTTGTGTATTGATTTTGATAAACATATAACTTGTGAGATTTTGAGCTAATTTTCTACTATTTTTATTAGGTTCCTCTTCTTTTTTGTATGTGATTTTTTTTTAGGAAATTGTTGCTCTAGAATTTGTTTTGAATCTTTTTCAGATTGTATTGGTACATGCATGCATGAATATGATTAAGGTATTCTTTGATTGAGTCACTTTTACCCTTTCTGCCTACCTTGTAATGTACTAAGCCTCTTTGAGCTTAATTGACCATTTTCTTATTATGTAGCCCATTAGAAAGCCAACCCTTGAATGTCTTTACTTTTTCCTAACCTTAGGGATTAGTAGAGTATTTATTCATTAATAGGATGGGTTCTTGATATGTTTGTGGTGTGCTAATTGTTTATTGAAAAGGCAATTGTGATTCATTTCAATGGTCAAAAAAAGAAAAAAAAAATAAAAAGTGCTTAATGCAAGATAAGAGAAAGAAAGCAAAAGAAAAAAAAATGAATTTGAAAGAAAAAGAAAATTTTCAAAAAGAAAGAGCTAAAAAAAAGTGAAAAAGCAAAGAAAATGAAAGAGAAAAAAGAAAAGTGAAAATTTGTGATGTAGATTCTAGTTTTAATTGCTCATTTACTTGTTTGGATATATGTCACAATGATCTATTAGTCTCTGTAGTTTTGCATTTTCATATCCATATCATTTCTTTCTTCCCTTTTTCCCTTGGCTACATTACAACCTTTGTGAAGTCCTTTTGATTTGTGCTATGTATGTGAATTGAGCAGTAGAGATTAGATGAAAAGCAAGCTTATGTTAATGCATTTTCATAGATTACAATTGAGTGAAACACTTTCCTATCTTAAACATAGAGAGTTGCATGGAGAGCTTACCTTATGAGGGTCAACCAAATTGATCTATTTACCTTTTGAATGAAATTTCTTTGCTAGTTGGATTTGAGTTGTTAAGAATGTGCTTCATAAGATGCTATGTCTCTTGAAATTTTGGTTGTTTCCATGTTTTTGGTTTTGCATTCTCATCATTGTTGAAAAGTTTAAAGTTAGAGTCTTTGTTTTAATTTAAGTCTAGTTTAGTTTTCTTTTTGTGTCTTGTCTGAGGATGTGTAAGAACTAAGTATAGAGGAATTTGATAAACACAATTTATACATATTTTGTATCCATTTCTATTTACTCTTTTGTCATGTTTATGAGCTTAATTAGATACTTGTAATTGGTTTTGTAGTTTGCTCAATTTTTGTGCTTAATTGAATTTATTTAGTAAATTTACACAATTTTAGATTATTTTAGGTTTTTAGGCATATCTTGAATTTTGATCATCAATTTTAAGTGATTCTTATGTCATTGGAAAGATAAGGGAAAGATCTAAAAATGTTATGAAGAGCCCAAAGCCCAATTCAATTATTTTGGAGATCAATGAAAGGCTAGAAACTGAAATAGAGTGTTGTCTTGGGCCAAGAATTAATTTTGGTATTTTCATCATAAGTAGAGTTTCATCCACAATTTTAGTGCAAACCAAATCCTGTAGGATAGATAAGATCTATCCCAACAACTTTCATAAAGAGCTTGAGGTCAAATTACACCATTTTGAATTATTTTCATAGTTGTGAACTTAAGTGTTTAATTTTGTTATAGTTGACTATTTTGGAAAGTTATCTTGATTTTTGGCTCATAACATGAGCTAGGAATTGATTTTTTATATAAAGTCAAGGCCATTGGACTCTTAAGTTATTAAGCCACATTTTATTTGAAGGGAGCCATGTCAAATTAAGTGTCTTTTCAGCCATAATTAGCAACCTAATTAAGAGATAGTGTAACAAATCTATAAATGCTAAGCTGAGTCAAAATTGTAATAACTTTTAGATTCATTTAGTATTATCTCTAATTTTTTTAGGAGAGGACCTTTACTAGAGCAAGACTCTAGTCCTAATTGGGTTTTCTCTTTTCCTTTTATACTTCATTTTTATTTTTGTATTAATTTGTAACTAAATCTCCATTTCAATCTAAATGAATTTTTGTACCAATTTTTTTGTTAATTATTAGACTTGCTCTTAATTTTAATTTATTCCTAACTCATAATTTCCTTGTATGATTACTTAATATGACTAATTAATTAATTATTCATTGTGATTTAATATCAAATGAATTTCCATAAACAATTTATTGTTGTTTATGACTATTTTATTGGAGTAGCAATAGGCTTTTGATTTATTATTGGGGTATGTTGATTTTCCTAAAGAATTATGGGTAGTTAGTTGAGTTGCTGTTGGGATAACTTAATTAGTTAGACTGGGCATTTTCAGATCTTAATGTTATTAGTAAATTAGTTGAGATGGTGGGCTTCAACTAATTTTGTGGTTAATTGGATGCTGGGCTTAGTAAGTTTATAAAGAAATTAACAAGAATTAATTATGTGTTGCGCTTAATTAGTCTTTTGACCAAGTGGTTAAAAAGGAAATGAAATAATTGTGTCAAGGATTAGTCATTGAACTGGTTGCAAGAGTCCCCTGGATTAAAGCTTTTTCATTTAATTTTTGCTTCCATTTTTATTTCTTATTGTGTTACACTTAAATTGTTTGATTAAATATCTATTCTAATTAAATATCCAACCCCCCCCCCCAATTTTGCGCTACAAACACATTGAAGTAGATCACGAATTTTTGTGAATTTGACTTGGACTCCCCTTAGTTACTAGCATAGATAATTTAATATTATTTTTGTTGGTCTCAATAGTCATCACCCATGTTCACGTCTTGTCAGGTTAACCCCATGGGATGTTACAAATTTTCTCCCTTAAAACAATTTGTCCTCAAATTATTTATTTATGTGCATTCTAGGATTTGGAATTTGTTTTTATTTTATCCCAAATGTAATGTGATGCCCATAACTTGTTTTGAATAATTGTTAAAAATTTTCTTTTAAAAAATTAAATTAATATTTAAATTTTATAAGAATAAAACTTGTAAAAAGCATCTTGAAAAGATTTTAGTAAATGATTTTACTCAATAGCTTATGATTTTGTGATAATTACTTCAAGCATTTTAATTTATCCAATTATTTTGATAATTGTTATGAAGAAAAGATCATCCTTTTTAATTGTTAGGATATGTTATTTAATCTAAGTATTTAATAATTATTTAGTATATTTTAATTCTAACTATGAGCGTTAGGCTTTATTAAAGGAAATTATAGTTTTATTAAGTACATTTTTGTAATACTTGTTATATTTTAAATAAACCCCTTTAGTTTGATATATTGAAGATGAATTTTACAAGAAAAAATAAATTTTGCTTTTTTATCAACACTTTTAACCAAATATCTTGTCTCTAAAATGATTTATCTTTAAAATGTTTTTCTAAATTAATTGAAACATATTTAAAATAAATATTAATTTTAGAAATAATTAATTTTGAAACTAAATGAATTAAAATATATTTATAGATAAGTGAAATATTTAAAGCTTTTGTTTAGATTACTTAATAAGTAATTAGTTCCATAGATAGCAAAAAAATCTATGTTTTTTAGTTAATTAATTGCATGTTAAGCTTCATTTAAAAGAGTTTTAAAGCAAAAACATGGTGTATTTATTAAGCTTTACTAAATTACATTAGAACTTAATGTGTGATGATAAAGTTTAAATTTTATCTTTTATGGTATAAGAAATTAATTAGATGGGTTAATTAAAGTGGCTTTCTTGTACAAACTATTTAACTTTAACTTCATTTATTTTATTCTTATAACACTAAATCTTATAAGGTCTAATACATTTTCATTTCATTATTTCATTATGATTGTTTAAAACTTGTTTGATTTAATGAACTTTTTCCCAATTTAGCAAAAACTATTTAAAAAAAGGGGGTTGAAGCATTTACAAGGAAAAAATAAGTAAAAACACTCAATTTCACTCTCCTTCTCCCAGCTCAGCCCGAGAGCTCTCCCTTTTCCCTTTCTTCTTTGATCGGCATGGAGCAGTAGTGACAAAGCTCATCAACCATCGCACACATCGCCGTTGCCAACCACAGCGACCACCGATGTTGTTCGCCTGACTCGTGGGCAGAAAAGGGCTGAGTTCAAACCATTATCTTTCGCCACCAATTAGAAGTGTTTCAGCTCAAAGTGAGTTGCTTTTAGTCACTTTGGGATTGGGCAAGTTCTCTTACATGGTTAAATTCATCCTACACTAGGAATTTCTAGTTGAATTGCAAGTAGGTTGCCAAAACCTATAAACCCTTGTACCTAACTGCTATCTTTTTGTAAAATTGGAATGGGCCAGCTATTGTATAAAGTTATTTGTAAGGGAAAAATGGGAAAAATGGATTGAATTTTAACTCATTGAAGATTCTTGAGTGAGTCCTTGATTTTAGCTCGAGCTTGAGAGCCTAGATATGAAATTGCTGTATAGAAATTGTGAATGAGATTAGGAATTTACATACTGTAATTGTGTTCAATTTTTAAATTCAAAGTTGTGGCTTAAAACACTTCTTCAAGCAATTAAGCTTCAAAGGTTTTGACTAAGATAAGTGAATTGTTCACTCTTACTTCTTATGTGTAAATTTAAACTTAAATGTTCTAGTATTGAAATTGTATGCTATAATTAAAAGAAAATTTGAAATAATAATGATTCTTGATTGCATTTGCGCCATGGGCCTCTTTTACACTAGAACTTTGAGTTGTTGTGATTTGTGGATGATTGTGCATGTGGAAATCATTTGATTGAGAATGTTAAGACTCTTAAATTCATTGGAGCTATAACCTTCCTTTGATCAAATTACAAGCTGTTGGGCTTTGGTAATATAATATCCTATTTATATTATTTATCTTAAAACTACTTTAACTAATGAAATAAAGTCTATAATAATAATATCTATAAAAATTACATAATAATTATAAAAATTTAAAGATAATAGTGATATATTGATTTATCTTCTTTATTGTTATATTCTTTTAATTTTTGCAAATTATAAAATCATCCGTTTTACCTTAAATTTTTATTTTATTATAATCCACTCATTATCTCTTTATAACAAATTTATTATTTTAACAAAGTGCATAATTTATTACCCTTTAGAATGTGCATAAATTAAAGCATAATAAACCACATCGGTTGACTTAACAGCGCGTAAAGTTAAGCTTTTGTGTCATCATTGAATATGATATAAAAGGGTGGTTGTGGCCCCCATTAATATAAGATATATATATATATATATATATATATATATATTATTAACTTGTGGCTCCTAGTAATTATTTAGAGTATTTATGCATAAGAAAAAAATGTTGAGTTTGACACAAAATATAATTGTTATCAATCGGTGTTAGGTTCTTATTATAAATTATCTTTCTATTTGAAATAGATTTTTGTGTTAGAGTGGGACAAGATTACTTGGGATGCATATGTTTATATTAAGTAAGGTTTGAATAGAAATTTTATGAAAGTTGTAAATCAATAATCATTAAACCACATGAAAAAAAACTGTTATCTAGTGTGTTAGTTACTAATAATATCTAACAAAAACATGATATGAAGTCCAATTAAAAATGAAAAATAAGTATAAGGATTCAATTCAAAACTTTTAAATCATGAGAACTTAATTAAAAATTGAGTGAAACTATTGGGAGTATAAGAATAATTTAACCTAATGTAAAAATTCTTCTTACCTCTTTATTTCTTAATTATATGTTTTACCTGTAAAATTAATCACAAATTATAAAATTTATGAACCAATTTTAGATTCACATTGAAAAGCACAAATTTACAATTTAGAAGAG
>JANHAO010016649.1:0-14281 GCA_026873985.1 Saraca asoca
GAAGAATATGTTTTGGCACAACTCATTGTGGAGTTGGGTTTGTTTGTCATTTACTTTCATGCTTCACTAATCACATTCACACACAATTATTTAGATCTTAATTCATAAAATTAATATTTCTTTTGTTTATTTTGTATCTTATATTTTTAATCAATGAAATTTTCTTGGCAAAAACTGGTAGGACAAAAAAAAGTTGGTGGAGTCACAGTCACACCTGTTTACTGGTTTTGACTCTTTCATGCGGCAATTAGGTAGAAAAATTATAGATCCGACGAGAAGTTCACAGTGGGTCTTGTCTAATCATAATCGTATTCATACTTGAAGAATTACCTTAGTTTGATTATAAGTACAAATGCCATTTGGATTTTTTTTTTTTTTTTTTTAAGGTTGACGATTTTAAACAGAATAAAATTTAAAATCTTTATATTTATTTCTTGACACTAAAATACTGAAAGAAAGACAACATAAATTGGTAAGAATATCATGATTAATGAATTTTCTTTTATGATGTAAATTTGAATGGGTTTTGCAGGACGAGGGTGGCAAATGAGCTGGGGGCAGGAAATGGGAGAGGGGCAAAGTTTGCGACAAATGTGTCGGTGCTTGTTTCTTTCATCATAGGATTGGTGTTCTGGGTTTTGATAATGTTGTTCAACCACCAAATTGCCACCTTCTTCTCTTCAAGCGAACCTGTTCTCCAAGGCGTCGATCAAATGAAATTCCTCTTGGCCTCCACCATCCTCCTCAACAGTGTTCAACCCGTGGTTTCCGGTAATTAATCAACATTTTAATTTCTCGTTTCAAATTATAAAATAATTCAATTTAATTAAATTTTAATTTTTTTATGATTATAAAAGAAAAATTACTTAATTTTTATCTTTAGATCTCAATAAAAAAATGATAATTTCAAATCCATGTTTTATTGCGATTTTGGTCTCCCAATTTTCAAAATCATGATAATTTTGGTTTGTGAAAACATGCAATTTGCTCCCTGCAAGAGGGGATTAAAATTTGGAAACTAAAATTTTGATCCTAAAATTACATAGCTAATTACTAAAGTTGCAGCGGCATTAAAAATATAGGGACTAAAATTTTACTTGATAACTTCTAATATCACATCAATTTAAGTTGTGAATTATACACTCTCTCCTGACCAGATACATTGCTTAATAAAGAATGGAGAGCAATTTTATAATTGAAGAAAAGGACACAAGCATTAAGAAACATTTTAAAATAATGAGAGGACTGGAACTTTCTTCATATTTCCGGAAACAGCAAACAAAAATCTCTTTCAGACCTAAATAGGCCTCAGCTGCCGCAAAATTTGGCCTAAAAAAACCAGTGAGAGGAATTTGATTTCGCTTTTGCCACTTTGTGGTGATAAGGACAAAGATTTGGACCCAGCTCTTCACAAAAGTAGCGCGTTTTTTTGCCAAGAGACAGGCGGTTTGTTGAAACAAATTAATATGAACGAGATATTTTATTTTTCTTGGGAATTCTACTGTTTATTAGAAGATGCTTATCAAAACATTTTTTTTATGATTAATACTATTTCCATTTAAAAATGAAAGATGACCCACTGTTTTTTGTATGAATAGGTGTGGCTGTGGGACTGGGCTGGCAATCATATGTGGCTTACATAAATCTGGGCTGCTATTATCTTGTTGGATTGCCTCTTGGATACGTGTTGGGTTGGTACTTCAATCTTGGTGTCATGGTGGGTCTCTTCTCGCTTTACTTCACACACACCCAATCATAACATCAGCCATGAAATAACGATATGACCGATACAATTGACATGAATTGAGTAATTTGACTATTCACAGGGAATATGGAATGGAATGTTGTGGGGTGGAACAGGCTCCCAAACATTGCTGTTATGCATCCTAATCCTTCGTTGCAACTGGGACAAAGAGGTAAATAAACACAAACAAAAAAAAAGCAAAAAAGAAATTAGTACATTTTACCAAATCTGGTAATAATTTATGGAATTGGGTGTATGTTGCAGGCAGAGAGCGCCCAGAGACATGTGCAAGAGTGGGATACTGAGATTAAGAAGGACCCTCCAACTCTGACATGAAACAACCGAGTGGCCATCATTCTTTTTATTTTCTTTCCTTTCTTCCTAGTCCTTGTTGCTCCTCTTTCCGTCTCTTCTTCAATGTGCTGTCATATATATAAATGAGTTCTCACATTCTTTCTTTAATTATAATGTAGAAAATGTCATGTATATCACTTATCACAATCTTTCTGTCTGCACATCGGATACCTAGATATCAAACCGACTGAGATAAATCCTTATCTGAAAAATCACAATCGCAGTCAATAAAGTTCGAATGGCCAACTTCTAATTTAAAATTAAAAAAATTAATTTATATGTGATTGAATTCATGAACAGTTTTGTATATTAATGCAATTACAAATAAATTAAACTGGAATCATGGTTTAGAGTGGTTTTGAGAGGATTCCAATGGTTTAAAGTTTTAAACAATCTAGAAAATTTAGATATTTTGAAGGCGATATTAGCATAATTAACAGTCTCATTCAAACTGAAGCCTCCTCTTCAGGGGTACGATCGGCTACAAGGAAAGCAAATGGTCAATCACATACAATAATTGGTGGCATAGTCAAATGTGTCTCGAGATTTAAGTCAGGGATGACGTTTTGAATGTATAAAAAGTTAAGCATTAACTTTCAAATGGGATAAGTGGTGCCTATTCATAGTGCATCGTAGATGCTATAAAGATGTGAAAGTGAGCTTGCTAAATTGGTTCCGTCGTCTGTGACGTGAACAATCATTTCACGTGTTGTGTTGTGTTCGGTCGTCTTTGGTGTGTTCAATTATATGTCGTCAAAAAATAATTAAAAAAACCATCATATGCGCATTGAAACACTTAAATTACACCACTAGTTTGGTAAAAAGTCCAAAAACTAGAAGATGCAAATAAAAAAATGAAGCCGTCCCAATTGAACTGAGTCACAACAATATTTTTAGCGCTCACCTCATAAAACACAAATTAGCAAATGATGAGTGAGATTAACGGCCAATCTCTTCCAACGTAGTAAGCAAAAAATTAAGTTAGGAGAGAAGAATTACTCAGGTTTAAAATCAAGCCTAATCATTTATGATAATGAATTGTTAAAAGGAGAGGGACCAAGATTTGGGAAAAATTCTAGATCCTATAAGCAGATGCTGTTGGAAGTGACGACTTGAGATGACTTAGAAGAAGAGGATGATGACAATTCTGAAAATAAAAGTATTATTGAAGAAGAGGAATAGGAACTGAAGGATTTTAGTAGTTTCAAAATCATCAAGGAGATGGATGGTGAGAGATCATGCCTTATGTTCATAATTTCACTAGAAGAAGAAAAAATAATGTGCAAACCTTGAGGCAAAGCCTTGATCATTAAACTTCTGAGTAGGAAAATTGGATTTAAAGTGTTAGAAATAAAATTATTCCAATTTTGGACTAAGGATAGAATTCTTGAAATAATTGATCTCACAAATGATTTTTTATTTAGTTAAATTTACTACCTATTAAGATTATAAATATGCTTTGACTGAGGGGACCATGGTTGATTTATAATCATTATTTGATAATTCATCAATGGGAACCTAACTTTGATCCAAAAGAATCTGAGATTAAAAAAGTGACAGTAGGGATTTGCTTACCAAGTTTACCTGTGAGATTGTATGATGGGAAATTTCTCACCTATGTGGGAAATAGAATTGCCAGGACTTTGAAAGTGGATGCCACAACATCTAAACAATCTAAAGGTAAAGATGCATGTATATGTGTATAAGTTGATCAGTTAAACGTGCTCTTATGTAACTATTCAATTAAAGGAAAAACCTATTATATTGAACATGAGTGCATGCATATGATCTATTTTAAATGTGGTAAATATGTACATTATATGGAGGGCTACCAAGAAAAGATTACAACAATAGTGAAAGAGAATAATGAAATGGTGGAGGAACATAGAGAAGAGTGATGCTGAAGCAGATCTAAACCAACATCAAGTGTATGGAAATTGGATGATTACTCAGAAATTTTGAAGGTTTCAAAAAAAAAAAATAGGACCTTTGATGGTGCTAGATCAAAGTCTTTAAATCATGGTCACCAAGTTAACAAATCAAGCTCAAGATTTGAAGTATTGGGTGAGGATGAAATTAATGTTAATGATATGAATGATTTCTAGGAGGTTAGTGCCAAATTAACTATTAAAAATGAAGAGCATTTTAAAAGGTTTCCCATAATCTTGAAAAACACAAAAATCAGTCCCATCCGAACAAAAACTACTTGCTTATATCCCAATTATAGTCCCAATTATTGCCTAGAAACCATTCAAGTGCATGACTTTCTTGGCCTCACTTTCATAATAATGCAGTTGTGAAAGGCCTTACTTTAACTAAAACTTCCTTTAACCCTCAAAATGTTCCTTTACCTAGAACTAACCAAGAAAATGTGAATCCAAATACCCAGCTTACCCACATTTCCCCTACATCTGAGTTAAATGATACCTTTCATACCATTCCAAAACCTTACCCTTATACTTATCAAGTGGTTGATGTCCCAATGAACCCTAAACCCCTTGATGAGGTGTTTCCTAATTTTGAAAGTGGAAGAAATAAGGTAGCAATGGTACAACTTGTGATGTAGCTCAGATGGAAGGTGATGATTCCACCAAACTAGTGAATATGAATGTGCTTTGAGTTTTATATTTTTACTTTTTCTCTCCAATGATAAAGAATATATTGATATGGAATTGTAGAGGAGCAGGTAATAAGAATTTTGTTAGTCTTGTTAACATATTCATGGTGGTTTTTGCCTTAAAATCTTAGTTTTACTAGAGACTAGAGTTGGCAGTCACCATGTGATGCTATTTTTGAAGCTCTAGGATATTATATGTGTGAATTAGCTGAAGGAAATAGTTTTTTAGGAAGTAACTAGATGGGTTAGAATAGTTTAAGAGTAATAATTGACAATATGAAATTAAGCTTTCAATTTATTCATGCTAGAATCAAGCTTTTTGATAGCAGAGATTAGCTTTTCACTGCTATGTATGCTAATCCTACCTATGACATGAAGACAATTCTATGGAGGGATTTGGATGAGATGAATTCCTCTATATCAAAAGCATGACTTGTAGGTGATTTTAATGATATAAGAGATCTTGATGAAAAAAAAAAAGATAATGCCCTTTTTAATTAGAATAGAGCTAATCTCTTTAATGACAGAATTAATCAATGTAACCTAGTTGAAGTTGAATTTTCTAGAGACAAATTCACTTGGAAGGGTCCTAAAAATGACAACTACTCTTGCTTTTTCCAAAAGCTTAATAGAGCGTTATGTAATGTTAACTAGAGACTAAAGTTTGGGGAAGCCTCTGTGAGAATTCTTCTTCATTTTGCTTTTGATCATCACCTTATTATGGTGTAATTATGTGGTCATGCACAGTCTAAAAAGAGCAAACCTTTCAAGTTTGAAGCAACATGGCTTACTCATTCTGACTTTCACAACTTTATTCAAGCTAATTGGAATAAGAATGTTGATATAGTAGAAGTTATTAATCCTTTCACTCCTGCTCTTTTAAAATGGAACAAAACAATTTTTAGATATATTACAAAGAGAAAGAAGGAATTGTTGGCCAAAGAATATAAAGCATTTAGAGTAAAAAATCTAGAGCTATATGTTAACTAAGGGGGAAAATACTAGATACTATCACACAAAGATAATAACAAGCAAAAACTGGAATAGAATGAACATTTTCAGAAATGATGCGGGCTAGTGGGTGGATAAGGAGAAGCCTCTAACTAGAATGGTTATTCTTTTCTTTCAAAATTTATTTATGAAGGATAATATAATTATGAATTACTTTGCTATTGATATAAATTATCTAGAGACCAAAATGTAGAATCGTTGAAAAGTTTAATTATTACTGAGATTAAAAAAAAAGTCATTTTTTCAATCGGTGGTACAAAAGCTCCTGGTGAGGATGGCTTTCCAGCTTTATTTTATCAAATTAGAGTATGGTGGGCAATAGTAAGTGTAAATTAGTGGAAGAAGTATTCAAAGGAAGAAGTGTTGATGGCATTAATGAAACTTTCATTGTGCATATTCCAAAAACAAAAAGCCTAAATTTGTTAATTAATTTAGACATATCTCTTTATGTAATGTTATCTATAAATGTGTAACAAATGTTATAGTCAACAGGCTTAAGACTATGCTATCTTAGCTTATCTCCCCTTTTCAAGCCAGTTTCATTTCAGAAAGGTGCATTCAAGATATCATTATTGCTCAGGAATGATCCACTCTATGAGGAAGATGGGAGGAAGGAGGGATTATTTGCTATTAAGGTATATTTAGAGAAAGCCTATGAGATATTGCACTGGGATTTCATCAAGTTAGTCCTTAGGGAAATTGGAATGGATATTTATTTTAGTGATCTAATTATAAAATGTATTATTTCTACTTCTTTGGAAGTCTTGTGGAATGGGAGCAAAATTGAATACTTCAAACCGTCTAGAAGAGTTAAGCAAGGTGATCCCCTTTCTCCATATATTTTTGTTCAGTGGATGGATAAATTATCCCATGTTATTTGTGATGCAATGGATAAAAAGAGATGTCTCCTATAAGGGTTGGTAAAACTAGCCTTAAAATTTCTCATCTAGTGTTTGCTAACAACCTCATTTTGTTTATGGAAGCTATTGAGTTTCAGATAAAAATTATTCTTAAATGCCTCAATACTTTCTACAATTTGTTAGAGCAAAAGGTTAACCATGCCAAAAGCAACATTTTTTTTCCAAAAATGTGAAGGAAAATACAAGGAAGAAAATTGTGGATTTCCGTGATTTTTTAGCTATAATTGACTTAAGGATGTAATTAGGGATTCCTATTATTCATAAAAGAGTTACCGAAAACACGTATAATCATATTGTTAAGAAAGTCTAAGACAAATTAGCAAGATGGAAGATAAAGTGCCTTTCTATGGCTAGTAGAGTGGTCCTAGCTAAATTAATGATAGAGTCTCTCCCTCCTTATACCATGCAAGCTACTGCCATTCTATAGGAACTTTGAAGGATATTGAACTATATCATAGAAATTTCATATGAGGTCATGATTTTAATAATAGGAGGTTGCATCCAATTTCCTACAATAAATTTTGTTAGATTAAAGACAAGGGTGGTCTCGAATTTAAGAATATGAAAGATATGAACACTATATATCTTTTAAAACTAGCTTAGAAACTCTTAACAAATTGCAATTGTCTTTGGGCTGAAATACCGTATGGCAAGTATGGTAAGGGATGTAATTAGCTTCATTAGGTTGAATCTAAAAAGTCAAACTCTCTTCTTTGGAAGGAATTATGTAAATTTTGGCACTTTGTTAGAAAGGGAACTTCTTGAAGTATTGGTGATGGTGTTACTATGAGATTCTAACGCGATAGTAAAATTCTTGCAAATCATGCAATAGACACTTTATATTTGAATCTAAATTTTAAAAGTAATGATATTCTTAATTCATATGGTAATTGAAACCTAAACCTGCTTAATCAAAGGCTTCCAAAATATGTTATTTTGAAAATTCCTGTTCACCACCCTTCCATCCATGAAGTTAGGTCTGATCTCTCTTATTGGTAATTAGGCTTTCAAGGTAATTATTCTATCCCTAGTGCATATGATCTAGTTCATGGGTTGAGAAATAATTATCTTAATAGATTTTGGAATATTGTGTGGACTTAGAAAGGGCTTGAAAGGATTAGACTTTTTATTTGGCAAGTTTATGATGATGGGTTACTCACAAATATGGAAAGAAGCATGAGAAGGCTTAGTAACTCTTTCTGTTATAACTGTAATAGATATCCTAATGATATTCTTCATGCTCTTAAGGATTATATGAGAACCAAAAAAAACTTTGGATGACTTTCCTAACAGTGAAGAATCGCACTGCATTTTTCTTCTCTTCTGATCTATATGCTTGGATTATAAATAATTTGACTCATAATTGGGGTAGTGCCTCTGATTTGCTATGGGTGTGGCTATTTAGATGATTTGAAAATGGAGAAACTTACAGTTTTTTTTTTATAATTCTTTCAATTTTCCAACTAAATCTTATCTAATCATTATTAATTTTACTAGAAATGATATGCAAGCTAATTCAGTGGTCAATGAATTATTTCCTCAGCCTATTGTTGCCACTGTTAACATTTCATGGAAGCTTCCTTTGGAAGGGTAGGTAAAACTCAATACTAATGGTGTTTGTAGTAGTGGTTCAGGTGTAGCAGGTTATAAGGGAATCATAAGAAACAGTATTGGTGGTTGGCTTGAGGGTTTGTCAATAATATTGGCTTATGCAACTTTTTGTTTGTTGAATTATGGTGAGCATTGGAAGGTTCGAAACTTACTTGGAGACTAGGCTTTCAAAAGGTTATCTTGGAATCTGATTTGAAGCTTTTAGTTTATTTGATTAGTCAAATGACTGTTACTAATGTGAGGGACAAAATCTTGATTTATCTATATAAAAAGCTTTTAGCAAAAAATTGGTAAGTAGATATCTATTATTCTTACAGAGAAGCTATGAGTTAATTAGATGGCCTTTTTTAGTTTCTCATGCTTTGGGTCTAACTATCTATGATCAGCCTCCTATTGGTTAGTTTTTTTTGTTATTTGTTGATATTATTTGGATTTCTTCCTTTAAAGTAATTGATTAATTATTTTCTTCTTTTCTAATTTTGTCTCTTGTAATCACCAAAAAAATATATTAAATATGTTTGATAAGTTACCATTTAAAAACAAAATTTAACAAAAAAAGTCGCTGAATCACTGAGGTTGGTAAGTTATGCCTCTTATCTGCTTTTTTTCTACTAGCTTTTTTGTATTTGTTTTATTTGTAGTCTTTCTTTGTGCTTTTTTTTTTCACAACTGATCTTTTTGTATTGAAAGTAATGGAGCAACATGTTTACTATTTGAATTAAATTATTAGTTTTACGTGACATTAGCATAAGCACTTTTTTTAATTGACTACTAGTCTAGTTTAAATATTTTGTAAAATTTATTTCAATTTTTTATGTATTAAGACAATTATTGATGATTTGCATAATATATTAGGAAGTCATTTGATAAAATGAAAATTACGTGAGAAATAGTATATGCATGTTATTTGATTGATGACTAATTGTTAAAATAGAGGAAACAGAACTTCACAGGAAGTTCTACTTCCCACAAATATGGGAGTTGTTCACCTACCCTTTCCTTAGATAAGAAGAACTTCCTAAGAGTATTTTTAATTCACATGGTCAACCAATCAATTTGGAACATTTTTTGGAAAATTCATAAGAGAATTTACTTCCTAGAAAGTTTAACTTTCCATGAAAACTTACTTTCTATGTCATAAAACAACCCCTAAGTAGAAGAATAATACTATTTACACACATTATTATTTATATCATTTTCACACTTGTATAAGAAGCATTATTTGAATCAAATTAAAGTTATTGTCTGAAATAAATGAAACATTTTATTTATTGAAACAAAATAATATGAAAAAGACATTTTATTTTTCTTGGGACATAAAGGTGTTTTGAATAAGGAATTGACATTTTTTTTATTGAATTATAGGATGATGAAGAGTTCTAGTACACAACATTCTTTTAAGCTTTATCATAAATTATAAAATTTATAGTTCTATATATTTACTATTTATTAGAAGGCATGTATTATATTATTTCATTTTAAAAGTCTATGATTAATACTATTTCCATTTAATAATGGAAGATGACCCCTTTTTTTAATGAATAAGTGTGGCTGTGGGACTGGGTTGGCAATCATATGTGACTTATATAAATTCGGGCTGTTATTATCTTGATGGATTGCCACTTGGATACACGTTCGGTTGGTACATCAATCTTGGTGTCATGGTGGGTCCTCTTTTCTCTCCACTTCATGCTCCTGCAATCATAACATCAAATAAGAAATAATGATATTACTCATACAACCGACATGAATTGAGTGATTTGACTATTCACAAGGAATATGGAATGGAATGTTGTGGGGTCGGAACAAGTTCTCAAACATTGTTGTTATGCATTGACACAGCCTAAAATAGCTAATAACTTTTAGTCGTCCGATCAATGGTTGATCGACCAGGACTGAGTAAAGAATCAACATTTAGCACAGGTTGCCTCCTGCAGATCAACTACTCCCCTTGGTTGAAAGGCCTAGGTCGTAGGCTTCTTAGCCAAAAACTTCATGAACCAACCGTTCAACTAATGTGTGACAAAAAATGTGATTAAGCCTGCATGAACAACATGACACCAGTAATCGTTTAGCGAAATTCTTGCTAACATTATTAATATGTTATAAACATGTGGTAATAGCTCATTTGTCCAAAAACACATTACATGGAATGTCTGACACTTATATATACCCACAAGTATTCTTTTTCTTGGATCATCTCTCATATACTTAATGAAACTTTGTTTAAATATTGACTAAAGCATCGAAGCGTGTTCAGTAGACCACTTTTATCATGTACAACTGACTTTCTTGTACTTTTAAGTTACCATTCAGTTAGTCCCATCATCATCAGTCGGCACTACATTTGAGGGAGTTTCATTTAGCATTGTCTGTGGCTTTCCTAGCCATTTCATGAGTTCTCGTCACTCTCAATCACAATCGTCACGCCCTTCGTCATCTGATAGGCATCGCCTTGTGAGCAAGCAATGACGATCACTACCAAGACTGGATGGCAGACAAGGCTCGTCGAATTATAGTCAAATTAGAGCATGATATTATAGTGGAGCAGTTTCACTAGTTAAAGGAGAAGCTCAGTGCTCTTCATCGCATCCAAGGATAGTCCGCTCTGCGTCTACCACCCTCCAATCCTCTAAGCCCTCTTCTCAAGGATATTAATCTGACCACCTCACCCTTACCTCAAGTAGTTTAACCCACCCATATTTTGGAACACCACCTTTAGTTGCCTCCCCCACCTTCTTTACCTCTGCATTCTATAGTTCTTACCGTTTCTCTACATAAAGTTACCATTTTACACTTATCTTCCAATCCACATAACTTGTTCCTATTAACCTCTCAAGTCTAAACCCTGATTAGACCGATGGTCTCTAATGTTTCTTTTGCTTTGTTGCACATGGTCAGTATCCATCATTATGTTACTCGCACCTATAAGCCATATAACCTTTAAAACCCACCATAGACCTCACCCAATCCTCTAGGCAGTTGTCCTCTTATCAAAAAGAAAACCACTCATTTTTAATGGCTATGATGGCTACTCCACTGCCTAACTACTTCAAACCACTAGTCCACATGACCCATATGACAGTATAACTGACCCACAGGAACACTTTAAAGCATTTCGTGCATCAATGCTACTATCGGGCGCCCTAGGCTCTATCATGTTTAGAGCCTTCTCCACTATCCTTAAAAAGGCTGGCCTATATTAGTTCACTAATCTACCTTAATACTTTCTAAAATTGTCATGTCAGAAGGTTAATCATGTTAAAACCAACATTTTTTTCTCTAAAAATGTAAAGAAGGATACAACGAAGAACATTATGGATTTGTGTGGTTTTGCTGCTACAATTGACTTGGGAATGTATTTAGGGATTCCTATTGTTCATAAGAAAGTCACTAAAAACACATATAAACACATTGTTAAGAAATTCTAAGACAAATTAGCAAGATGAAGGATGAAGTGCCTCCCTATGGCTAGTAAAATGGTCTTGGCTAAATTAATGATAGGTTCTCTCTTTACTTATACCATGCGAATTGATGCCATTCCTATAGGAACTTTAAAAGATATTGAACAAATTAGAGAAATTTCATATGCGGTCATGATTTTAATGATCATAGGTTGCACACAATTCCCTAGAGTAAATTCTATCAAACTAAAGACAATAGTGGTCTCAGATTCAAGGATATGAAAGATATTAACACTTCTTGTATTTTAAAACTAGCTTAGAAACTTTTAACAAATTGCAATGGTCTTTGGGCTAAAGTACTATATGGCAAGTATGGTAGGAGATGTAATTGGCTTCATCATATTGAATCTAAAAACTCAAACTCTCTTCTTTAGAAGGAATTTTGGCACTTTGTTAGGAATGAATTTCTTAGAGTATTAATGATGATGCTATTGTGAGATTCTAATAGGATGTGTGGTTGGATGGTAAAATTCTTGTAGATTATGTGATGGATCCTTTATATTTGAATTGCAAAGTTAATACTATTCTCCATTCAGATGGTAATTAGAACATAAGCTTGCTTAATCAAATACTTCCAGGTGATATTATTTCAAAAATCCATGCTCACCACCCTCCCATCCATAAAGCTAGGTCTGACCTCCTTTATTAGTATCCAGGCTATCATGGCAATTTCTTTGTCTCTAGTGCATATGATCTGGTTCATAGGTTGAGAGATAATTGTCTTAACAAATTTTGGAAGATTGTGTGGACTTGAAAAAGGCCTAAAAGGATTAGACTTTTTATTTGGCAAGTTTACAATAATAGGTTACTCACAAATTTGGAAAAAAGCAAGAGAAGCCATGGTAGCTCCCTCTGTCATAGCTGTAATAAATACCCTAAGGATACTCTTCATACTCTCAAAGATTATATGAGAACTAAAAAAACTTTGGATGACTTTGCTAGGAGTGAAGAATTTGTTAGATTAAAACTAAATAATTCGATCCTAATGCAAAATCAAAACAAGGATCAGATACAAAAAAGGTTACCCAGGAGAGAATGTAATACTAAATAATTTGATCCTAACGCAGAATCAAAACAAGGATCAAATAAAATAAAGGTTGCCCAAGGGAGTTTACCTCCAACCATTAATGTTTTAAAATATTATTCACTTAGCTACAAAAATATATAGAATATGTTAGTTAAAATAGGCTTATAATCTCTCTATATTATGGCTTTTCTTTACTCTTTCTTACTCTCTATAGATGGTGTAATCTGAAATGTTTGGAATGAGAAAGTAGGAGACCAAAACAAGATATATATATATATACACACACACACACACACACTTTGGCAGAGAAAACCATCATCCTCTACCATGATTTATTGCCACAATTTCAGCAACTAATTAATCACATCCCTGAACTTTAGGGGACGTGAATGATTTGTTGCCACAATTTTAGCAACTAATTGATGACGTCCCTAAAGTTTAGGGGATGTTAAGGGACATGAACAACTTCAAGAAAAGTGTTGGACCACTTCTAAATGAGACTGAGTCTCATAGGAAATTAGTTTCACATTCTCCGTCTTGGTCTACACTTCTAACTTATTGTCATATCTTAAAACAACAATAGCTTTATTAACTAACAAATACATGAATCATGACAATAGGTCCTCTATATAATGAGTATTATCTTTCATGTATTACAATGCATTTATTTCTTAACTTTATACTTTATGTAGCAATGCAAATTAATGAATAAACCATATATTCATTCTTGGTCCAATGAAGATATATTTTCTCAAAATTAAATAAAGGTGCACATAAATATGAGAAAACATCAAAATAAGAGTTTCACTAATAACTTTATTTGTATTATAGAAACTACATAAGGGAACCAAGTCCTATGTTCACTACATGATTCTTGAATTTTTGTGGCAGCATGCCTTTAGTCAAAAGATCAGCGAGCATCAATTCAGTGCTAGTGTGCTTAATAACCACTTTCTTTTCTTTAACACATTCTCTTATGGTTAGATACTTAATGTTGATGTGCTTGCTTTGACTTCCACTTTTCTTGCTCTTTGCCATAAAGATAGTAGCTAAATTGTCACAAAATATACTCAATGGCCTAGAGATAGAATCCATAATTCTAAGCCTGGATATGAAACTCTTAAGCTATACACCATACGAAGTGGCATCAAAATAGGATATGAACTCAACCTCCATAAAAGAAGTAACAATCAAGGTTTACTTAATGCTCTTCCAAGATACAGCTCCACCAACCAACATAAAAATATATTTGGATGTTAATTTACGTGAATCAATGCAACCAGCAAAGTCCAAACCTGGGCAACCAATGACTTCTAAATTGCTTGTTCGTCTGAACATAAGCTTGTAATCTTTAGTTCCTTGAAGATACCTTACTACTTTTTTTACAACTCTCTAGTGGTCTATACCTAGGTTACTCTAATATATGTTAGTTTGGATGGGTGCCCTAAGCCAATTTGATTGAGCCCTATCACATCCAGAACTATACATTCTGTGGATTGGATATTAAAGGTTGAATGTTCATCTTATATTGCA
>JANHAO010016650.1:0-14286 GCA_026873985.1 Saraca asoca
GTTCAATGCTTGGGGATGAAAGTAACTCCACAGGTATTGTTTCTACGAGATTTGGTTCGCTCAATGTGGATAATCTGGCCAGGGCATCAGCATCAGCATTGTGAGCTCACGGTATTTGGGTAACTTCATGTTGCTGGAAGGATCCTAGTGCATTCTGGACCTTTTGGAGGTATTTGGCCATTCGTTGTTCATGGGCTTGATACTCACCCCTGACTTGGGCGACGACTAGTTGTGAGTTGCTATGTATTTTCAATTTTTTGACCTACATTGCCTTAGCCAATCACAAGCTTGCGAGTAGGGCTTCGTATTTGGCTTCATTGTTAGTGGCCTGGAATTCGAATCTCAAGATACTAAAAATTCTATGCCCTTCTGGGCTGACAAAGAGTATCCCTGCACTGGACCTTTTGTTATTGGATGATCCATCGAAGAATAGTTCTCAGCAGAGGGCTTTAGAGAATTCTACTTCTTCTATTATGGGCCCTGTGAATTTAGCGATGAAGTCCGCTAACGCTTGTCCCTTAATAGCGGTCCTAGGCTTGTATTCAATATCAAACTGGGCTAGCCCTATCGACCACTTGAGTAATCGTCCCGGGACGTCAATTTTCTGTAGAATTTGCCTCAGGGGTTACTGCGTAAGTACTCTGATGCTATGGGCCTGAAAATAGGGTCACAATTTCCTTGAGGCCATGACTAGGCAATAAACGAGTTTCTCCAAAGGAGAATATCTCGTTTCTGCATCCAAGAGCCTTTTGCTTACATAATATATGGGAAGCTGAACGGTTCCTTCCTCGTGTGTCAATGCTGCGCTTAAGGCATATTGTGATACCCCAAGATAGACAGTCAATTTTTCTCCTTCCTTCGGTTTAGAGAGGAGGGGCGTTTGGCCAAGATAAGCCTTAAGTTTTCCGAATGCGTCCTTGCACTCCATACCCCATTCGAACTTTCTAGCCTTTTTGAGGATGTCGAAGAAAGGGATACATTTATCAGAGGCCTTTGAGATAAACTGGCTCAGAGCGGTGACCTATCCATTTAGGCTTTGAACATCTTTATGGCTAGCGACAGAGCGCATGCCAAGGAGAGCTTCAATTTTTCTGGATTGGCTTCGATCCCCCGGCTGTTGACCATGAAGCCGAGGAATTTGCCTGATGCTACTCTGAAGGCGCATTTGTGGGGGTTCAATTTCATCTGATATTTCCTCAGGATTCGAAACATGTCGTCTAGATCATGGACATGACTGATGAGCTATTTGGACTTTACAAGCATGTCGTCCACATAGACTTCCATTGTTTTACCGACTTGTCCCTGGAACATTTTGTTTACTAATCGCTAGTACGTTGCTCCTACGTTTTTAAGTCCGAAGGGCATCACTTTGTAACAGTACAGTCTCCGATCGGTGACGAATGAGGTGTGCTCTTCATCCCGTGCATCCATCAGAATCTGATTATACCCTGAATAAGCGTCCATGAAGCTTAGAAGCTCGTGTCTCACGGTCGTGTCAACGAGCTGGTCAATCCTGGGCAAAGGGAAGCTATCTTTTGGATAGGCTCGATTTAGATCCGTGAAGTCAATGCATGTTCTCCACTTTCCATCCTTTTTCTTGATGAGGATCAGATTAGCCACCCAGGAGGGATATCACGCTTCTCTGATGAATCTATTGGCCAGGAGTCTATCCACTTCTTCCTTGAGTGCCGCATAACGCTCGACCGTCATTGGCCTCCTTTTTTGGCAGACAGGTTTAGCTAGAGGATTGATGTTTAGTGAGAGAGATATTACCCTTAGGTCAATGCCTTCCACATCTTCGTGATTCCAGGAAAAAGTGTCTGCATTCGCCCTAAGGAAACCTATCAATTGTGCTTTCATGTCAGAGGGTAGTTGTTTTCCTATTCTTAGGCGCCTCTCCTGATTTTTCTCGTCTACCTATATTTCTTCGAGGTCTTCATTTGGCCCGGTGGTCCATTCCGAATCAATTTCTTAGGGGTCGAGGTCGTAAGCGACCCCTTGCTCGCTCATCAAGCGGGAGTACCCACCACAAGCCATGTCCATTTCTCTCTTCTGCACCCCAATCTTGACTACTTCCTCATAACAGCGGCGGGTGATATGCTACTCCCCTCGGACGCACCCTGTCCCGTTCGGGGTTAGAAACTTCACAATTAGCGCCTTGGTTGACACTACCATGTCGAGGTCGTTTATGGTCGATCGTCCTAGGATTACGTTGTAGGCTGAGGGACAATCAATGATAAGGAAGTCCATTATAACGGTGGCTTGATGGCCCAGGTCTCCTACAGTAAGCAGGAGCTCGAATCGTCCTATCAGGAGTATCCCTTCTCCGATAAACCCATAGAGAGGCTCGGGTGATGGATTCGTCTGGCTCATACTTACGCCCATCTAATCGAAGCATGCCTTGTACATCACAGTAACAGAGCTTCCAATGTCTATCATTATTCTCCTCACTTCCACATTGGCTATCTTCACCCGTATGACAATGGCATCATTGTGTGGGAAGTATATTCCCATCGCATCTTCTTCGGTAAAAGTGATGTCTGTTGTGGTAGCTTTTAGCTTTTTGATGGGCTTGTCATTTTCCATATGGTCGGCAAGGAGAACGTGGCCCGCCTCCTGAACATAACGATGGTGCGACCGTCTTGATGTACCGCCAACATGTGGTCCACCATGCATAGGGAATATTGTTCGCATAGACGGCGCTTCCTCATTTTCTAGAGCTCGGAGGTGCTGCGATGCGTATTGCTAGGGGCGCGAGGATCTCTGTTGGGAGTTCCAGCTACGTACTCTTCTAAGCAACCTCTTCTGATCAGATCCTCAATGGCATCTTTTAGCGCCCAATAATCGGTCGTATAATGCCCAACCTTGTGATGGTAGGCGTAAAATTTATTTCGATTCCTTTTATTAATAGGGGTTCTAATGGGCCTGGGTTGTCCGAAGTCCTCTTTACCCTTTTCCGTGGCATAGATCCTATCGAGGGGATAGGTCAAGGCGGTGTAGGCCTCATGGCGATGCTGAAGTTGATAAGATTCCACTCGGACTTTCTTTGTGATTTATCCTCTCGGGTTATTCTGTTCGTCTCTTTTGCCATTGTCGCTTTCATTCCCCTTCTTCCCCCTGAGGGTGCTTGCATCGTCTTTCTTCTTCGGCTTCCTTGGGCCGAAGGTTTCTTCCCAACAGATCTCTTTTGTAGCACGCTCATAGAATTTAGCTAGACTTTTGACGGGGGATTTCTATATGTCTTCGTATAGCTTCCCCTCCTTTCAAAGTCTGACAGAGATTGCTGTGAGGATGCTCTTATCTAACGGGCTGTCAACGTTTCTAGCCTCTCGATGGAACCTTACAATATAATCCTTGAGGCACTCGTCCCTTTGTTGGAAAACTATTGCCAGATGGCAAGAGGGGGCGAGCTGCCTTCTTAGCGTTTTGTATTGGTCAAGAAATTTAACTTGGCATTCCTCCCAGGTTTTCAAACTACGAGTCGGGAGGCTCTTGAACCACGTTAGCGGTACCTCTCCAAGGGTCGCTGGGAAGACTCGACATTTTACCAATGAGTTGGAAGTTTGTAAGTTCATTTGGATGTTGAAAGCATTCAAATGATTATGCAGATCACTGTTCCTATCGTATAAAGGGATGTTTGGAAGCTTGAACTTGCAGGGGAGGGGCTTTGTCTCGATTTCACAGAATAGAGGGGTTCTCTCCTCATAAGACTCACAGTTCTTTTGGGAGGAGGAATTCTTTTCAAGCCGTTCCATCTTCTGGAGCAATTCTTTGACCTTTTGATCTCGAGGGCTCGATCGGTGGTTAGGGGCCTTTTAGTTCTTTTGTTCCCATTTTTGGTGACGGTGTTGGTTCGAGGTTCCGTGCTTCGAGCCACATTCACCATTAGTCGCACTGTGACTTAATTGTTCGTCGTCGTTGGCTCCTCTCGACCCTCTACTTTGACGTGGTTCTTCTTGCTGGGCATCGCTCCTTTCGTTTTCACCATTTTTTGAAGTCAATGAACTTCAGACCTCAGTTGCGAATTCGAGGAATGGAATCGATGGGTTCGCTGGGGCTCGATCCTAGTCTATAGATCGTGTCGGGTCCCTGAGTGGCATTGTTCATCCTCCGAGGTAGCCACTTCCCTTTGTTCTGGTCTGCCTTGGTTGTAGGCTTGGGACAATATTTGGACCGCGTCAGCCAATTACTTCATGGTATACTCTAGAGCCTCCTAGCGTCTATAGAGCATCTCTTGGCGTTGTTGCCAAGTTTGTGTGTAGCCGACTTCAGGGCCTTCTACTGGAGTAGTTCTGTCCTGCTGCTGCCTTTGGCTTTCCGGTCGACTAGCGAGAGTCTGGTCGTTCCCAATGGTTTTTCTTCCAGCCACCCCCCTTAACTCGATTTTTCAGAGGTCATAGATGAAAATGTGCAGTGGGGGCCCTCCTTCTAGCACCAAAATGTTGACACCAAAATCCGATCAACTATGTTATGTGGTATCACACCCCTGACTACGTGTTGGAGAAAAGTTACAGAAAAACAATAAGAGCTTTTAGAGGGATAATCGAAAAGAAGGGGAAACACTGGGAGTTTAACGTGGTTTGGCGAAAGCCATTTTTCGACCCCTACGTCCACTTTTTCTTTGTATTCTCGATTTTCAGATTACAATCCCCTCTCTCTTATCATGCCTCCCTTATTTATAATGAGGGAGGAGGTTACGAATGTAATTTTATCTAATCGGCAAAATGATCACTTTCACCATCCATAACATTTAATGTTGGCTGTCGGGCAATTAATGTTGGGCAAATCACTGTCAGTTTACCAGGAGCTGATGTGTATTGTTTGAGACCTGAGCTGTCAAATTTCTTGTCGTGTGTCAGGTGGCTGGCTAGACTTGAGATCATCTGCTGGAAGCAGTGGGTCATGATCCAGAGGATGCTACCCTTGCTCTCGTGGAGTCATTCCTCAACTTCGGCTGGTGTGGTGATAACTCTTCATTTCTTCACGTCATAGCGGCTTCTTCAGGCCAGCGATCGTGACGTTCTTCCGGTTGGAACTAGATTTTCCTCTGGTTCCCATTTTGGTTGCGTGTGCTCGTTCAAGCGCTATCCTGTCTGGGCCCATGCATTTTGACAACACCTACAACATATTCTATGAAAGTTATATGTAAAAATCATGATTCTCAATATCATCATTCTTGTATGTTGAAACTTACATGTAGCATCAGAGCTTCGTTTAGGATTCATGGTTTTCTGTTCATATTGCTTGATTGTATTGGTTCATGGTTTTCTCTCGAATTATTCTTGATCATAAGATTTGAGACTTTGATTGCATGATATGTAGATACTATTGATGAATTGTGTATAACGAGTATGAGAATGATGATTAATGATGTTTTTGATCAAGATCATTTCATCCCTTATGTTCTCAAGCAAGCATGGCAATTGCATATGAGGAAAATGAACTCAATTTGTCCCTTATGTCAAAGTGTTCAAACCCTTAAGTTAAAGATAATTCCAAGTTGAATTATGTTTTTATGACAATTACTCATAAGTTTGATGCTATAAATGACATGATATATGTTAATATTATGGGTAATTGTGGTTTATTGTTATAAGGCATTTAAGGATCATCCAAAGGTTAATTGTTTGTCCTTATAATTAATGAACATGAATGTTAGTAATATAAATGCACTGTTAGTTATACTTATATGTCCAAAGACAGTAAATGTTTCTAGTTGGTGCATGTTTCATTGCTAAATAATGTAAGATAGTCTTAGCATCATTATGTTGAATGTAGTGTATTGGTGGATTTTCCAAAGGCAAACATCAATATGCATTCTATGGCTAAGTGTATTGTTTTCTGAATTTGTGTAGCAATTCATTATGTAACTTAGAGCATTAATGTTTTAAATATTATTTTTTGTAGTAGCTATGTCTATGCATCTGCATTTCTCATCTATTCCAGTCTTCAATGGACTCAATTTCTCTTACTGGAGTGAGCAAATCCAGTCTTATCTTAGGATAATAGATTTAGTATTCAGGTAGAGAAACTAACTATTACTATTGCTCTTAGCACTGATGAAGAGAAAACCTATTACAAGAATTGGGAAAAGTCAAATAGATTAAGTCTAATGTATATGTGGATTAGTATATCCAACAACATTAAGTCTACTCTTCCTAAAAATGATAATGCTAAAGAAATGATAAAGTTTGTGGAAGAGAGCTCCCAAACTACTAACAAGTCTGTCTTGTTGGGACATTGATGAGTACCTTAACCACCATGAAATCTGATGGTTCTCGTATGATGCATGGCCATGTCGTTAAGATGACAAATATTGCAGTAAGACTTCAGTCTTTGGGAATGGATATGGATGAAAATTTCCTTGTGTAGTTCATTTTGAACTCCTTACCATCTGAGTATGATCCTTTCCAAATGAACTATAACACTATGAAGGATAAGTGGAATATGCATGAATTGCACAGTATATTAGTTCAAGAGGAAACCAGACTAAAGCACTAAGGAAATCATTCCATCAACTATGTGAACCATTAAGGAGCTAAAAAGAAAGTTAGAAAGAAACATGAGAAGAAAGGAAAGGTTCCACTGAAGGTTAATGAGCAGTTCTCTTAGATCCATAAGAAGTAATCAAAAGATAACAAATGTCATTTCTGTAGGAAGCCTAGACACTTCCAAAGGGATTGTCCAAACTGTAAGGTGTGGTTCGAAAAAAGGGTAAGCTTAATGTTTATGTTTGTTTTGAATCAAATTTAGTTGAAGTTCCTTATAATACTTAGTGGATTGATTCTGGATGTGCAGCACATATTTCTAATACAATGCATGGATTCCTTACGATCCAAATCACAAGGCCAAATGAAAAGTTTGTCTTTATAAGCAATAGAGTGAAGATTCTAGCGGAAGTTATTGATACTATCGTTTAATCCTTGACATTGGAAATCATTTAAATCTATTAGAAACTCCTTATATGCCTAGTATATCTAGGAATTTAGTTTAATTATCCAAATTTGATAAAGCTGGATTTTCATGCCCTAACTCCTGGGCATGTGACCGATGTAGAAGGCCATCCGTAGGGAACCTCCTATAAGCCTGACTATGCATATTGACTCATGAATACACATCTATTTCTGTCAAAAATTCAGCAGAGTTTCCCCTCTAATCTTGACACTCAGGCCTAAGGCCTTTACACACAACAAGGGTCACACGCCCATCAAAATCTGTATAACAAATAAACAGACACACAGTGGGCCAGACTAGACAATAACAACCTATTGGGCATCCAGGACTCAATTACAAACATAATGCAGTAAGTATTCCTATCCAACTGTCAAGTCATAACACCAATTTATACCTTTATCTCCACGGAAAGTGGGCTACAGAATGGGAAATTGGAGAGTCTTCTAGCTTTGAAAAATGATGGAAAAGAAGAGAGTGAGTTTTTAGGAAACTCAGTGAGTAGATAACCCCCTAAAAATCAAGTATATCAATATAATTATAAGTATAAATACAAATATAAATATAAATATATACATAACAAAATAAAAGAAGACTTACTAAGCATTTAATCAAACACTCATCTGGAATCCAAGGAAAATTCCTAATGGCAATCACAATAGCATAATTATCCCAGACCAATCCACATGCCGAATATTTACATATTCGATAGCCCACCCTTATCCCTCCCCCAAAACAAGCCGCATGCCGAATATTTTCATATCCGATAGCCCACCCTTATCCCTCCCCAAGACCAAGCCACATGCCGAATATTTTCATATCTGACAGCCCATCCTTATTTCTCCACCAAACCATCGGATTGCCAAAGGATTTTCAATGGATTCAGAATCTCAATCTATTTATAATTTGAAATAACAATATGCTGAGAAACAAATAGAATATAACAACATACAGTATAGTTTCAAGGGAAGCTAACATCCAATTCAAACTGTTGATGTTAGATTTTGGTCCGTATAGAGAGTCCTAAAATCCAACCAATGGGAGAGAGCTCGGGGACCCGATGCTACTTTGGAAGTGCAGAAGGAGATGGGCCGAGAGGAAGAAGGAAAGGGAGGTGTGGTGTTTTTAACATGGTTCAGCTAAATTCAGGCTGCACCGGACCCTACGTTAGCAGCAGAGATTTTATTAATGTATTGAAATATGATTTTAGCAGAGTTTTTGCTAAAAGAGTTTTTTTTTACCTCCCTCATCTTCTAATAATGTAATCCTATTTATAGAGGAAGGAGGAATTACATGCATTAATTGCAAGCTACAGTTATGTTACAACAAGATATAAATGAGAAAGATAGTAAAAGACTACAATTCAGCTACTGTAGAATGTAGGTTGCGGGGTAGGTCCCCCTCATCGACTGTAGACTTGCATCTGACTGCATCTGTCACTTGGCTTTGCTCTACCATGTGAGGTGCTTGGTGTCCCGAGCTAGAATCCTTGGCTCGCAGTTGTCATGGGAACCACTGTAGTAAGCTTGGTGCTATTGTAACGAGGTAGTGGGCTCGAGCGGGGTAGACCACTGTTTAACGAGCTGGTCTTATGATCACCTTGCCACATCGCTGTCTTAGATGAGCAAGATGAGGCTTGCATTGTGAGATGGTATCGGGATGACTTCACTATATCGCTTTCTAACAGAGGGCGAAGTGAAGCTTGCTGGGCACTTTTGGCAAGGCAAAGGGCTCGGCTTTCATTGTGCTCGGGGGCTCGTTCTTTCGAAGCCAATTTTTACCCATAACATAAGCCCCCCAACTCTTGGTTTGCTTTGCGGACTGGGAGTTGCAAGTTCTTCAAGGCTTGATTCGTATCTTCAGTCAGTGTCCTCCCTTGATCGAAGTGTCATGTCAGATGTCTTTCTATTCTACTTTAAGCCATACTTTCTTTTATTTGCCATTTTTAGTTGTTGGCATGGTGCTGTCGCTCATTTTGTCCTATTGGATGAAGATCAGGTTAGATACCTTTTAGATTCTTCAAAAGGCTGAGTAGGTCTTTTTATAGCCTGGGGCACTCTCTCTTTCTCCTTAGAAGTCTGATGGAAGGAACTGATGAGCCTCCTGCATTTTAGTGTCTCAACTTCTGATGAAGCTTGTCGAGACATGGATGGCTTATTGTAGAATGCCGGGAGACATGGATAGCCTGTTGCATATGACTCCATCACAGGATTCGTCAGGCAGGCTCTTGGAGTATGTTGTGCTGATCTCAGGCCACCTCCTACGGTTGTTGCTTGTGGTGCTACTGCCTGGCTAGCCGACTTCTATGACTTTTTGATTTGCTCTGGGTCTGGCTCAGGGAGATGTACCGAAGGAATATAAGCAGGAGCAGCTTGGAAGTCACTATCCTTCCTGTAGGCATGAGCTCGGTGACTGGCCTTCTGCTCCTTCTTGTAGGAATGGTTGTGCCAGGTCTTGAGCTTCTTGCCTTTGTTTCTACACTTCTTCTTTTGATGTAATCTTGCCTCACTGGACGAGGTCTTTTTGCTGTATGAGCTTTTCTTTCTTTTGAATGCTGTAATGGATGCTTCGTGCACCAATGTATGTAAATTTCTGATGATTAATAAAATGCTCTTTTGGCCAACCGATTGTGCTTTATTTTTCTAGTTGCTCAATCTGTTGTGAGTGACAGTGGGGTCGCATGCAAGCTGTGCCCGAGAAATCTTGTTCAAGATATGAGAACTTGCCTACATGAGAGCTGTGGGCGATCAGTTGTATGAAAGCTACAATGATTTAGTTTTAGCATCTTTATGCTATAGTGGGCCGGTGGCTAAGATTTTATTTTGTTATGGCGAGGTTAAAACTGCTCATTGAAGTTTTGTTGTGGTGAGGTGAAAACCATTCGTCGAAGTTATTTTCGTAACCACAAGGTAGGCTCAGGAGCCGTCTCATCCTTGGGCATTGTGAGGTAGACCCATCTCACCCACAGTTTTATTTTGTTTGAGTTTTCATAGCCACAAGGTGGGCACGAAGGTCGTCTCACCCTCGGACGTTACGAGGTAGGCTCAAGGCTCTCTCACCCTCAGGCGTTACAAGGTAGGCTCAATGCCATCTCACTCTCAGTTTTGTTTTGTTTGAGTTTTCATAGCACGAGGTAGGCTCAAGGGCTGTCTCACCCTCGGGCATTGTGAGGTAAGCTCAAGGCTGTCTCACCCTCGATTTTGTTTTGTTTGAGTTTTCGTAGCCGCGAGGTAGGCTCGAGGGCCGTCTCACCCTCGGGTATTGCGAGGTGGCTTAAGGTCATCTCACCCTTAGTTTTGTTTTGTTTGAGTTTTTGTAGCCACGAGGTAGGCTCGAGGGCCGTCTCACCCTCGGGCATTGTGAGGTAGGCTCAAGGCCGTTTCACCCTTGGTTTTGTTTTGTTTGAGTTTTCATAGCTGTGAGGTAGGCTCGAGAGCCGTCTCACCCTCGGGCGTATCCTTGCAATGATAGAGTGAAAACTCTTTGTCTGGACAAGGCTCGGCTAATCGTTAACTAACATTGATTTATCATACAATAGTTGATACAATTGATCATCATTGATAACAGATAAGTGTTACAGGGTTAGAATATGGCTTTGATGGAGGGCTCGGGCTCTTGCGTGATGACTCACTGAGCCTGTTGGGCATGTTGTCCAGTCGATCTTACCACATAACCCTATAATTGACCTCTTTTGATGAGGTCTTCAATGGCATCTTTTAGTGTTTGACATTCTAAGGTGGTATGTCCAGCCTCATTGTAGTAGGCACAAAACCTACTTTGATCTCTGGATTTGGTTGATGCCCTCATTGGTCTAGGCCTGCCAAAGTCCTCGTTGTGCCATTTTGCAGCAAAGATTCTATCCTGTGTATCAGACTGGATGCTGTAGCTCTCGAAGTGGCCTGCAAGTCATTGAGATTTCACCTTTTTTATGAGATGAGGAGCGGGGTCGTTGTGACTCTCGCTACCCCTCTTTTTGCTTGTGGTGGGATCACTATGGCCCGCTTTATGCTTGGGTTCCTCCATTCCGAAGGTTTCTTCCCATCTTATTTATTTAGTGGCTCGCTCATTGAATTCAACGAGGTCTCGTGCTGGGGACTTGTAGAGGCTCTGGTATAATTTTTTGTCTTTGCCCTCCTCAAAGGAATTCTCCACGGAGTTGGCCTTGTGCTTGAATCGGGCTACGTAGACTTTGAGTGACTCACCCTTGTGCTGGAAGACCATCGCGAGATGGTAAGGGGGTGCAAGCTATCTCTTTAATGCCCAGTATTAGTTAACGAATTTCTTTTGGCATTCTTCCCAACTACTAATGCTACGAGCTGGGAGGTGCCTGAGCCATGTCCGAGGTGTCCCTCCTGACGTGGCGGGAAAGACACGACACTTCACTAGGGGGTCAGTTGTTTGGAGGTCCATTTGGGTATTAAACACATCCGGGTGATCGTTTAGGTCGCTGTTCTCATCGTACAGCGAGATCACGGGCACTTTGAGTTTCTGTGGGAGAGGTCGCGTCTTGATCTCCACAAAAAATGGAAAGCTTTCCTCGCAGTGCTGTTGATGGCTCTGAGGTTGCGGATGCTCTTCTAGCCATTCAAGCCTGCGGAGGATCTCTTCCATTGTCCAATTCTGCATCTCAGACTGAGGGGGGAGCTTCCTGCTCGTTACAAGCCCCCCAGTTGTTGACTATCATGATCTTCATGAATTTCTTTTTGAGCCTCTTCGCGAAGCTACTAGAGCTATGCTATGAGTTCTTCTTGTCTCTGCGTGCTCTAAACTTAGGGCTGCGCCAACACTTTGATAGTTTTTGCCAGTTCTCTTACTATGCTTTCAAGCACCGGATGAGGCTGGCCAAGCATTGGTACCTCTTGAGTTTTAGGAGTAGTAATAGATTATTGGTAAGTCCCTACAGCGAGAGTGTCCGTGGGCTGCAGTGGTTGAGCTCCGAGTAGTTGTTCCTCTGGCCATTATTATGCTACAATGGAGACTTCAGAGAGTAGACGGTTCCCACAGATAGCGCCAAAATATTGATGTTAGATTTTAGTTCGTAAGGAGAGTCCCAGAATTTGGCCAACGGGAGAGAGTTCAGGGACCCGATTCGGCTTCGAAAGTGCAGAAGGAGATGGGCCGAGAGGAAGAAGGAAAGGAAGGCATGGTGTTTTTAACATGGTTCGGCTAAATCCGGGCTATATCGGACCCTACATCCACGGTGGAGATTTTATTAATGTATTAACAAATCATTTTAGCAGAGTTTCTGCTAAAAGAGTTTTTTTTTACCTCCTCATCTTCTAACAATGTAATCCTATTTATAGAGGAATGAGGAATTACATGCATTAATTGCAAGCTACAATTATGTTACATCAAGATATAAATGAGAAAGATAGTAAAAAGACTACAATTCACCTATTGTAGAATGTAGGCTACAGGGTGGGTCCCCCTGGTCGGCTATAGACTTGCGTCTGACTGCATCCGTCGCTTGGCGCTGCTCTACCATGCGAGGTGCTCGGTGTCCCGATCAGGAATCTTTGGCTCGGGGTTGTCATAGGAACCACTGTAGTGAGCTTGGTGCTGTTGTAGCAAGGTAGTAGGCTCGAGCAGGGTGGTTGGCTATTTGACGAGCTAGTTTTATGATCACCTCGCCGTATCGCTATCTCGCGACGAGTGAGGCAAGGCTTGCTTTACGAGATGGTATCGGGATGACTTCACTGTACTGCTTTCTGACGGAGGGCGAAGCGACGCTTGCTAGGCACTTTTGGCGAGGCAAAGGGCTTGGCCTTCGTCGTGCTTGGGGGCTCGTTCTTTCAAAGCCACTTTTTACCCATAACACAAACCATTCAGCAAATCAAAATCATCTAGCAACCTAGAAATTATTCAACAACTAGAATTTATTCATACAACAAGATTATTTAGAAAATACAATTTATTAAACAAGGCAGATTATCTACTCACCTCTAATCTTGCAACTACACACTGGACTAAATCAGCTAGAATCTCAGATTTTGGCAATTTACAAACTTAGCACATTATCAAGAACACATCTAAAGTAGAATAATAGCAAAATCCAAAATTTTCATCAATTTGACAGATAAGGGTTTCTATGCAATTTTCTTGACACATCATTATAGGATTACTATGGAATAAATCTAGTGATCTAGGATTACTCACCAGGTCCTAATGAACACACCAGTAGCTTGTACAAGGGAAGAGGAAGTTGCTCACGGGTTGATGCACTGGAGGGTGTCATGGGCTGGGTTGGTGAAAGGGAAGCCATACACCACTCATGGTAGCGTCAATCTACTATAAAAAGAGAGCTCACTAGAAAACCTCTTCGGGAAAGGGAGCCGAGTACTCGGGGAATGGAAGTTTCTATGAACTGGGCTAGTGAGACAGCATCAGAGAAGAAGCAACTCACCGTGAAGAGATGCCGGAGCTGACGAAGAAGAGAAGCTAACCGGAGCTACCGTGGTTCGTCGAAGAAAGAGAGGATGGCCAGCATAACAGGGGAGATAGGAAAGTTTCGACCGTTCGCTGGTTGCTGCATGCCGGAGGAGCTGTTGGTCACCGGAGGATGCCAGAGGACGTCAGCATAGCGAGCTTGACCGAGAAAGAAAAAGGGAAAGAGAGAGAAAGAGAGAGAGGGAAAGGGGCCAAAGTGTCTGGAGAGGGGGAGGAGTGTGGGGGGAAATTTTTATACCAAAAGGCAAATGGGAAAATTTACATTTTGGCCCCAAACTTGCCACCGCCTTATGTAAAAGCCTACCCGAAAAGAAAATTTTCAATTTAGTCCCTACAGAGTTTTCATTTTAGTCCTTCTTTTTCTTCTTTTTTTTTTCAAGTATTACAAATTCTCCCCCTCCCCCAACAAAAGAATTCGTCCCCGAATTCTAACAACTCGCTTATAAGAGGTGAAGGTCCATGCTAACACAATACTTAAATAGTTAGGGGTATCTATTCACCACGTTTTTGCTATGCCACTCTTTGTCAGTTCATCATCAAGTTAAGCTTTTGCATTTCTCAAGATAACACTCGGTAATGAATCTGTAACACATTTGAGATAGGATCTCTATGTTAGATTTGCTTCAGCCAAAAGGGAAAATTTTCAAAAAATTTCTCAGTAAAACAAAGCTCAAGGCCGAAACTCATCTCTCAGATATGTTGGTTTAA
The DNA here is from genome assembly GCA_026873985.1 of Saraca asoca. Classification (NCBI taxonomy): domain Eukaryota; kingdom Viridiplantae; phylum Streptophyta; class Magnoliopsida; order Fabales; family Fabaceae; genus Saraca; species Saraca asoca. The sequence goes on from JANHAO010016650.1 coordinate 14,107, forward strand.
GGCTTCAATGTATCACATACATTAAATACAAAGTAAAAGGAAGCAAAACTAACCTTTAATCCAGCTCCTTGCACAACGGAAACATCTGGTTTCTTCGGTCACCTCAGGAGTCCAAGCGTCCTCCCTCCACCGATATCCACGCTGGAGAAGAACCCATGACCTCCTCAGCTTCTCTTCTTG